>MDUD01001625.1:0-10313 GCA_002216565.1 Crithidia mellificae | reverse complement strand
CACATGGAGCCCTCCGCAGCTCCTGTGTGTCGCATCTGTCAAGGCGAGGGCGAGCCACTTATCCGACCATGCCGCTGTGAGGGCAGCATGGCCTACGCCCACCCGTACTGCCTGGCGGAGTGGATCGCCGCCCGTGGCCAGCTCGCCTGCGAGGTCTGCGGCACCACCTACACCTTTCAACTCGCCGTCACCACAGCACCGCCGCTGCGCTCCTTCCGCGGAGCCGCCCACGTCGCCAGGCTCTTCGCACGCACGCAGCTGCGTCGCTTCTTTGCCAGGGTTGGCGTGGTGGGCCAGGCAGCTGCCTGCGTCCTCGTCTTGGCGCTCTGCACGACTGCCATCTGGTACGCCTGCTGGCGCCTCGTTGCCCGCCCCGGCGGCAAGTCGCGCGGTCGACACATTCCGCTGCCCCTATTTTTTGTTGGCGGCTTTCTCCTCAACGTCGTCCCCGGCGCTCTCATCCTCTGCTACGAGCGCTTCACCGTGTGGGCTTTTGTCTACGAGGACGCTATCCCGGACCTCCCACCGGTGCCACCCGTGCCGCCGCCGCCGGAGACACCGGTGGACGACGCCGCCGCCGCCGCACTAAACAGAAGATTCACCACCGCCAACCACACAGTTGGCAGCGCTAGCATTGAGGGTGACGAGCCAGTTGGTGCGGCAGGGCAGCGCTATGTCGCGGTCCGGCAGACGGATGTGAGCGCTGGGTCGGTGCTACAGCTCCTCCGCAAGAAGGTGAAGCAGACACAGAAGCCGCAGCAGCAGCGCCGTCTGTGGGACAACACCGCACTGCGCTACATTGCCGCCTTTCTTTTCATCCACCTCAGCTGCGCCGTCGCCGTTGTGCTCGGCAACGTGACACTGCACGCCATTGCACTGTCTGCACGGCATCTCGCCGTCGCCAGCAGCCGCGTAATGGACGGCCGCAGCGGCGCAGTGTGGGTACTTGTGTCCGAGGTACTCCTACCCACGCCGCTCTCCTCGGTGCTTTACTGGTGTGCTGCCTTCTTCACTGGTGCAGCAGGGCTGCTGCATCTTATGCGGCTCGTAGCAAGGCACCTTGCCAACACGCACGCCCAGCTCTCCCGGACTTTAACGCTGAGCTGCATCTTCACCCGCGGTGCTCTCTCCATTGGCCTCATGATTGTCATATGGACCATCGTCATTCCTGTGGTGGTGTACAGCTGCCTCTTCCCATTCTTTGTCGAGGGGGACGCGACAGTCGTCATGCCACCGGAGGAGGCGTGGCAGATTTTGCGCAGCGAGAGACTGCTGCCGTTTAGGTGCCGTGCAGCCGCCTCCAGCACAGCGGCAGTGGCACCACCACGGCAGCTGACGCAGCCTCTCAACGTCGTGCGTGCGGTCTTCTTTGCCGCGCCTGATGTGTGGCACGGCAAGAGTCCGACGCTCTTCGATCCCGCCACCTGCGGGCTTATTTCTCAGCCAGCTTCTACACACCGTCACGCGTTCGTCCCTCAGCTTCTCCTTCATTATGCCGCATTTACTGGATGTGTGCTGCTGCGGGTGTGCACGTTGCCCACATGGCTGACGCTCGTCGGCACGTTGCGCGGCACCTTTCTGTGGCTGCTGAGCGGCGCCTTCACGGTGCTGCTTCCATACACCTCCTTTGCCAACAGCTTCAACGACCAGCACGACTTCTTCCATCGCTTCACCCGGCTGAAAGGTCGGCGGTTCTGGCGCGTGCTGTTGGAGATTCCTGTTCTCCTGGTACTGTACACGACCACAGTTGGTTTCGCCACCTTTGCGACTCTTTACCGCCTCACCCCTGACGCCTTCCCTCGCTCGGTGTCCTACCTCTCCTTCTACACCCTCACCAACCGCTTCTCCGAATTTGACTTCGTGTACAGCTGGTACCGCGTCATTAACGTGACGCACACCGCCGTCAAAAGCGGGCTGCAGCGACTCTTTCTTTACCGCGACAATGCGCAGCCTGTTGATAATAACAGTGCGACGCGCTTTGCGGACCAGCTGGTGGAGCGTGTGGCCTACGGTGTGTGTCTGCTATGCGTCAACGTTCTCATTGGCGTGGTTCTGGAGTGGGCTTCGTGGAGCAGCTGGTTCCCCCTCCTCGGCTTCTTCCTCAACCTGGGTTGCATCTCTTGGCTGGGCATGGTCATTGGAGGCGGCCTCCCACCCCTGCAGCGCCGCCTCGACAATTTTGGGATGCAGGTCACGATGCTCTGCTTCTACGGCAGCTGGGTCACCTTTAAGGACGGCGACGTGTGCGTCTGTCAGAAGCTCTCCCGAGTGCGGCCCAACGCGATTGTGTCGTCCTTGCTGCAGCGAGGGTTTGAGCAGGGCGACGCACGCCTACTGATCTTCCTCACCGTGCTGCTCGATGGCCGCCAGCGCGACAGCATCGTCTGCTCCAGACCCGTGCTGCGCGGTGTGACGTCGCACACACTCGCACGCGTTGCCACCTATCCGCGGATGGCTGCGGCTGTCGCACTCGCTGCGGTGGCACCGCTGGCGCTGTGCTCCGCATGGCATTTGGACTTCGTGACGCGCCTATCGACCGACTACGTGGCGCTGCCTCTGTGGTTCTCGCTGCTCGTGCGGTGGTTGACGGGTGCGGCCGCGGGAGGGGCGTGGCTGCTGCTGGAAGGACGCGTTTTCCGCACCGCCCTCTTTCAGCGCTGTTTGGAGTTTGCACCGCAGCTGCTGCTGTCGCCGCCATCGCGTGAGGCGGTGCACGCCGTGCTCATTCCTCTTGCCATCCACTGCGGTGCGGTGCGGCTGCTGATTGCAGTGCTGGAGTACTTCTCCGACAGCGCACTCGCCCTCAGCTACGAGAAGCTGCCAGCTGTGGCGGCAGCGGTGCTGATCGGTGCCTTGGTATTGCAGGAGTGGGTGAAGAGTATTGTGTGGCGGCGCATTCGGCATTTGCTGTGGCGAAGAGTTCAACGTGCACCGGGCGGAGCGGAGGAGCGTTTGGCAGGCGGTGCGCCCCCCGTTGCAGCACCAGAGGCGTTGAGACAGGCTGAACAACGGGAAGAACAGCAAAACCAAGAGCAGCAGCACCAGCAGCAACAGGCGCAACCACAAGAGGAGCAGGAAGAGGAGGGACAACAACACGTACCACCTCCCCCAGCAGCTGCACATGTTCCTCCTCATAATGCGGAACGGATTTTTCCTGTCGTTGAAGAAGAGGCTGCGCGAGAAGCAGATGGCATTGACGAAGCACTGCCAGTGGACGCATTACAGGCGCCAGTAAATGCTGCATTACCTCCCCAACTACCAGAGGAAGGACCGCCACCACAGCCACAGGCTCCGCCACCGCTGCAACGCAAGCTTGGCTTTGTCAGTCGCTTGGAGGAGCGCATTGGTGAGTGGGCTGCGTCAGAGTGCGCTACGGACGTTGTTTTGGTCGACCACATACATTCGTCGTCATCCTCAGAATCGCAGTAAGCCGCGTTGATTCCTTTTTTTTCCCCTTTTCTAATAATCGGAGAACGTTTTTTTTGAGGTGCGGCTTCGTGTTTGTTATTCCTGTTGCTTTTTCTTTTTCTCTGCTTGCTCCACCAATTTAGGCTCATCAAAATGACTATCAAAAACCGGAAAAAAAACAGACCCTGCTGTTTTCCATAAGAATCAATAATTAGAAAAGTTGCAAATATACCACTCCTCTAAAAGAGCTTTTTTTTTGCTGTATCGAAATTCGTCGCGAAAAAGGAAAGGTAGTGAAAAAGAATTAGACTGACACAGTGAACGTCTAATAAAACCAAAACGTCCCGGGGAAATTAGAGGAAAAACAAAAATACAGGCTCTTAACATCAATAAAAGTTGAGCATCTTCGTTTATTCTTTTAAATCCGCTTCTTCAAGTATTTTTTTTTCTTCTACCTTCTCGACACTTATTGCTCTACAGAGAAAATAACAAAATTAATCTAACAACCATTAAAAGAAAACGCATCTGTATTTTTTAACCCCCTTTTCCGTGCATAGTTGTTTTCTAATTCTCCCAGTAATCTCCCATCATAAATATTTTCTAGTAGTAGAGCAATCAGCGTGCGATCTGACAGCGCAATGGCTCAGGTTACACCGTCTAATACAGAGAATCACGCACCCGACAACTCGGTGCACACGCCAGACCACACAAACAACTTCACCGATAATGAAGCACGTTTCTACGCGGACAAGGAAGACCCGCATGAGGCACAGATGATGCAGGAGGAGGAAGGTGAGGAAGTGGAGGTAGAGGATTCGCTTGATCTGACCTCGCAGGACGCCTGGCCGCTCTATCGCTATCGGTGGTGGATGCGGGAGTACTTTGCGGAGTTCTTTGGCACCTTCTTCCTCATCTCCTTTGGTGACGGCGTCTGCGCCACCACCACCTTCCACTCCGGCGCCACCAGCAGCTACCAGACCAACACCAGCTACCTCGCCGTCACCTTTGGCTGGGGCGTCGGCCTCACCATTGCGCTGTACATTAGCATGGGCGTCTCCGGTGGTCACTTGAACCCCGCCGTGACCATTGCGAACGCCGTTTTTGGTACCTTTCCGTGGAAGAAGGTTCCCGGCTTTATTGTGGCGCAGCTCCTCGGTGCCATGGTCGCAGCTGCCAACGTGTACGGGCTGTTCAAGCCGTACTTTGACGAAGGCAAGAAGAACCTGCTCCCAGGCGAGACGATGACGTCGAAGTACGGCGGCATCTTCTGCACCTACCCTGGCGTACCGAACGGGTACGCGGCGTGGAGTGAGCTTTTCAACACGATTTGCTTGATGATGGGCATTCTCGGTATCAACGATGACCGCATGACGCCCGCCATCAACTTCAAGCCGGTGGCGGTGGGACTGTTGGTGTTCTGCATCGGCATCAACACCGGCGTGAACTCGGGCTACGCCATCAACCCCGCGCGTGACCTCGGCCCGCGCATGCTGACGGCTATTCTGTGGGGGACGGAGCCTTTCACACTCTACCACTACTACTTCTGGATCCCAATGTTCTGCCCGGTCTTTGGTGCGATTATCGGCATGTTCCTATACGTCATCTTCATCATCCCTGCAGGTGCCTAAGAAACAGCTGAATGGGAAAGGTGTCAAAGCTCATTTCCACCAACGTGTCATACATTTTTCTCTTTTGTTGTCTCCTCTTCTTCCTCTTCCAACGCAGCTTCTTCCTTTCCTCAAGCGCCTCCACCAGGGTATTACCTCCCTCTTGCTTCTTTTCGTCATCTTCCCTTTCTTTTTCATCAAGACAATTCGAATGTTGTCGTTGTTCATTACTGCCATAAAGAAGAAGGAATATGACACTTTACGGACCCGTGAACCTATTGAATCCCGACAACTCACTCCGCTTCTTAACTGCCATCAGCTCTTTCTTTAATCATGCGCAAAAAAAAAAAAAACTTTGTTTACCATTTCGACATCTGTAAATTCTTCCCCTCCTTGTCACAAGGTTGGTTTTTTGTTTGTTTGCCTACTTTTTTTTTGTGATGATGAGAGGACACTTTTTCAAAGCCTACACATCTTTCTGCGACTGTTGTATGTGGGCCGCGCTCTGCACATGGCGAAAAACAACTTCGCCCTCTGTGCATGGACCGACAGCGAAAGAAGCCGCCTGTCTTCACTGCCAGTGTCCTAGCTGGTAGGGTTTAGCGGACCATGACGACAACGTTGCCTGCCATGTGCCTTTTCAACCACTTTGTCAATTACTGTGCCGGAAGGGGCAAACCAAATACATGTTTTTTTATAAGGTTTCCTTTTTTATTTTTTGTTTGATTGTTTCTGTTCTCGCTTTTTGTTTTGTACTTGTTTCCTTTTTTCCTCTCCTCTCTTTTTCCACATCTTCTCTTTTTCTCTTTCTTCTTCTGAAAGAAGAGTGTGCTTTGCCATTCCATTGCGTCGCACTGCGCATGACAAGCACATTATGGGCGGAGCCAAGATTTATTCCCAGACCCATATCATTTGTCATTTCTTCTTTTCTGCTTTTGTTTTTTCACATTGTTGTTTTGTTTGTGCTTCTTTCTGTTTGTTTTACTCCACTCAAAACGATTGATTTATGTTTTTTGTTTTTATTTTACTCCTCACACTCTTCTTTTCAGCATATTTGTTCGTTTTTTATTAACTCCTTTTTTTTGTCTTTTTTATCTTTTGTCTAACTCTCTGTTTTTTAAGGCAAAAACGTTACTGCCCCTCCATAGGCATGCGTCACATGTTCACTTCAGCAAAACACACCCACCGAAAAGCACGAACAGCTAATAAAACGAATCATCACATAAAAAAAGATTGAATCTTAATTACCGATCCAAATTGAGATCGAGAAAAACTGTTTTCTGCAGTGAACAGATGCCGACATTACAGCTTGTAAGAGCGGCCCTAACATCATATTATGGTTTTCCTTTTTTTTTTACGCAGCGAACGTTACAAGCTTCTTTTTTTTTGTGATCAGTATTTCTTGAATTGTTTACTTTTTGTCCGATTGCGAGTTCACTCCGTTTGACATAAAATAACGAGGCAAAATTACAACTAACATTAAAACCTGTACTTTTACGTCTTACAGCAAGGGTTGACGCCGTCAAGCGTGGCCGATGTCAAAGCATGCAAAAGGCAACCTGCCACATCGCATCTGCTGACAACCGACAGATGGTAAATGAGCACCAGTGAAACTGACATCGTTTCCCAGCGGCTTTGTCTTTGTCGCTTTCACTTCTCTAAAAGTCATGCCGCGCTTCACCAAGATTAGACATCGCTCGACAATTTAACTCAAGTTCTTCGGTAACATCCATCAATGTACGCCAACCTTCTATCAAATGAGAATAAGAATGGATTTGGTGTTCAGGCGTTTTCTGTAGACTCGTCGCGCTTCTAGAGGCACTACGTTTCTTCCCATTTGGTTTTCTTATCATCTCAATTCTTCTGCTCTCTTTTTAGTACACTTTCTACCATCAACAACAAATCTCAGACGATTTGTACGCAGCAGATTAGTTCGCTTTTCCCACATCTGACTATTTATAATACAGTTGCTTACACACGATCACAAGCTTGACTTTTGTTTTCCTTCTCATAAACGTTGCAGCTTCACAATGCCAGAGACTACCAAACCGTCCAAGGCGATCCTGCTTGTCAACCTCGGCACGACAGAGGCACCCACCGCACCGGCGCTGCGCAGCTTCTTGCGAGAGTTTCTCTCGGACCGGCGTGTCGTGGACGTGCCGCGCTTCATCTGGTACCCCATTCTTTACGGCATCATTTTGCCCTTCCGCCCATCCAAGTCCATCCCACGGTACAATCGCATCTGGATTAAGAAGGAGTCCGGTATTGTGATCAACGGCAAGTGCGAGGGCTCTCCACTGACGCTCTACACGGAGAGCCTGGCGGAGCAGCTGCGCGGCATGGTGGAGTCGCAGTCGCACGGGGACGTCGTTGTGCGCCTTGCGATGCGGTACGGCGCGAACAACATTCCGACCACGCTTGCAAAGCTGCACGATGATTTTCCTGGTGTACACGAGCTCGTGGTGCTGCCTCTCTTCCCACAGTACTCCTCCACTTCATCTGCGTGCATCTACGATGAGGTGTTTCGCTTCTACACGGACAAGAACCGCCGTTGCGTGCCTGGGATCCGCACCATCCGTGACTACGCCGAGCATCCGGCCTACATTGCGGCTATTACCAACACGCTACTCGATGCAGTGCGCAAGCACCTCGCCACTACCAATGCGAGCACGGCCGCGGGAGGTGATGCGAAGGCTGCGCTTGCCCAGCTGCTGAACGAGGCGGCGGTGCTCATCTCCTACCACAGCATCCCCATTCGCTACGTGGAGGCCGGTGACGACTACCCGCAGCGCTGCGAGGCGACCACGCAGGCGATTAAGGCGTATCTGCTCCACGAGACCGGCGTTGACTTCGCTGATGCGATCGTGCACGCCTACCAATCGCAGATGGGCAACCAGCCGTGGATTGGGCCTAAGGCGGCTAACGCGGCAGCGACGCTTCCTCTGCCCGTTGGCGACGCCCGCAAAGAGGCTTTCAGCCAGGCGTGCCACAACTCGGCCATCGCAACAAAGCAGGTGAAAGTGTGCTTCGCCCTCTCGCCTGGATTTGCTGTGGACTGCGTTGAGACTGTGCACGACCTCGAGGACGAGGCGTGCCGTCTTTTCAAGGAAAATGGTGGCAGCACATTTGTGTACATCCCGTGCCTCAACGACAGCGCGGCACAGGTGAAAGCAATCGCTGCAGTTCTCAATGTTGGCCAATGAACGTCTAATTTTTTCTATCTGTTTATCTCAAAGCCCTTGTTTCGAGCAACTTTAAGGTCTTTCTCCATTTTTTTTTTAATCAAACTATACAACGCAACTCTTTTTTTCAACAATAGCAACCTATAAAAAAGTTCCGTTATTATTTTCTAAGAAGTTTCTTTACTGTTTTGCCGAATAAGAAGCATCATTATTGTGTATTCTTCTTTGAGTGTAGAAACAGCTTTCTCGAGGCCATTGATACAATTAATCGATATTCTTCACAGTAGTGGAACAAAATGCAATCTTAAAGCTATAAAAAAAAGAAATTGATTTTATTCCGTTCTCTGTTGTACCAGATCTGAAACGTACACAGCAAAGGAAGAAGAGCAAACTTTTTTTTTCCCTTAACAGAAATCAGATTTTGTATCAAAGGCTGCGTTCTTGGACTAAACTTCTTGGCATAGAGACCGCATGCACTATACCATTTGTGTGCTCTGGTTGATCTTTTCCAGCGCTCTCTGATTTTCGACGTGATCAACTGCTTTGCTTCTATGTCGTGTGCCAGAAATAAATGCAACTGTACATGTAATGCCTCTCTCGGCTATTGCTCCGAAGGTGCAATAACAGCACATTTAATAACTCTTGAATTTCTTCTTCGCTGACAAAAAACCTAACATTTTGCTCAGCATGTAAACGCTGTTGCTCTCAGCAGCACACACCAACTCACCTAAACAAGTATAATCTCAAGTAGCTTACAAGTCACCCATTTACGCACACAGATCAATAGAACAATTTTTTACAACAAAAATGTGCTCAACATATTGAATGCAGTGTGACGCTCGTGTTTTACTATCACTTCCTTCTCAAATACTTTCTGCCTCCTCCTCTTATCTATAAGGAAGTGTTTCTCGACAAAATTTTCTCTTTGGGTTTTTTTCAAAATAAACATCATCTCGTTATATCAAATTTGTTTACCTAGAAAAAAAGAATTCTCTTTTTTCAATTATTAATATTATTCATATTATTCTCTTTTCATCAAAGGCAACAACTTTAAAAAACAATTTCTCTTTACAATTGGGACTCATTTTTCTTTTTTGGGTTTTCTTAGTTTTTTGTTTATTTCAATATCTGTGTTTCTTCTTGAATTGTGGTTACCCACCCTCCTAGTCCCCTATATCTAACGAGCCACCGCTGGGATTTAATAAAGCCTAGGGAATCAAGCACCTCGTCAGTCCAGGATCCTGAGAGAATGTAAGCAAAAGAAAGAAAGGAGTGAGCCCAGAGAGAAGAAGTGGAGAAGAGAGATAGGTAGACAGCCACGTGGAAGATCGAAAGCCGTTGCATTGAAAATTGCAGCGACTTTAAACATCGCTTGGTCGCAAATAATGAAACCCAGTCAAAAACATCCGCTTTCCCAATCTTTATCCCCTCAAACTCTCTTCCCTCTTCTTCCTGGTAGCACAAGGAGCAAAAGTATAGACATACACAGAGTCCCCCTGTCCAACGTCTTGATGACCCCAATCAAGCCACCCGTGGCGCTAGAAAATGGTGACGTCAGAAAGGATTGCGTCGCGCGCGAGCCATTCGGTGAAGACTACCAATCTGCAGAGATCGTTGTCAAGAACCTTGCTATCGAACCTACTGATAAGTGGCGGTGGATCTCATCTTACACCGTCACTTTCGTGCTCATTGCGGCGGCTTTCGTGCTGCTCTGTGCGTGTCTCACAATGGACTTGTTCTACAATGACATCTCAGGCACACCGCACTTTAAGCTTGAATTATCTTTGAGCAATTTTACAACGGGATGTGCCACTCCTGGCCTTCTGGATTACACCTATCCTTTTGCAACAGGGAACTCAGCGCAGTCAAAAGCCGCTGCGCAACTACTGCCTTTTAAAGGAACGTGCGCCGAACCGTATCCAAATTATTTAGACGTGTCTTTTACAAGCACAACGTCGCAGGCAGACATCCGTTTTGCTATTCTTTCGACGTATAATGACAATGGGGATTATGGGTTTACCCTGATTAAAAAGAGTAGCGGCTTCGAATACAACATCGGGTTTTACACCTATCATGCCATCGGCGCTCCTTTAATTTACAGCATATACTACCCCAC
>MDUD01001615.1:0-20102 GCA_002216565.1 Crithidia mellificae | reverse complement strand
GGCGTCGACTGCTGCGACGACGACGATGGCGGCAGCGGCGAAGTCGCGGCAGGCGGCCAGCGCGAGCGTCAACGCGGCGGTCACCCCGGCCACCCTCACACAGCTGCGGAGCCACATCGCCCTCAGCCACGGCCTGGCAGGGCAGCCGAGTGCCTTTGCGACGAACGTAAAGCGAGACGGGCTGGTCGGGGAGAAGGGAAGCACAGCAGCAGCAGGAGCAACAACATCCGCTGTGAATGCGGCAAATGGAAACACAGGCGTCGTGAGCAGCCCACGTCGACGCGGCAGCATCGCGACAGACGCGGAGCCGTTGGCGAATGAAAGCAAATACGGCGGTTCCAATGGAACGGGTGATGCTCTCGCAGCGGATCAACCGAAACCGCGACCACCGCAGCTGCGTCCTGTCATGGTAGCCAAATCTGCCACGGTAGAGCGCTACAACAACAACAACAACAGCAGCACGTCAGGAGCAAACGGAAATAGTGGCGCGTGTGGCAGTGATAAGCACGACAGCAATGGCATCAGCCGCCACGACGACAAGGGTCATACTCGACCCGCCTCTGCTGATGTCAGCAGCAAGAACCTCCCGACACTGAGTCCATCCCCCGCCCCTGTTACGTCAGCAGCGCCAGCGGCGGCAGGGCAGTTACAACATAGTGGTCACCTCACCGCGACCAACTTGCCACCCTCACCGAGCTACAGCAGCGGTGAGGCGGTGGTGCCGATGCTGGAGCCGATCCGCACCGAAATCAGCGAGAGCTTCAACCCAAGTTTGATGGAGTCCGCTGTTGGGCTGGAGGGGGACGTCGCACCAGAGGTGGCTGAGGCCTGCCACGGCTTCATGCAGCACCTGCCGGTCGACTGGGCACGTGCGGTGGTGCGCGCGGTGACGCTGCAGACCGCCACGCTGCAGATCCCGCCACGGCTTCTGCGAGCGCCGGCCATCTTCGACTCGTACGCCGAGCTGCGTGGGGAGGTGTCGGCGACCCTCGAGGCGGCCGCGGTGATGGCGGCGAAGGCGGCACGAGCGACGACGATGACAACAACAACAGCAGCAGCAGCAGCAGCGCGTGCAGGAGGCGGTGTGATCAACAGCAACCGCGGCGGTGGTGGAAGTGCACGGCTGGCGGCAGCGGCGGCGAATGCCAACAACAACAGCACCAGCCTTGCCGCAGCGGCGTCAACACTCGCCAAGACCGACGCCCACACCACCTTTTTGCACACCATCAACCTGCAGCGCCTCCTGACGGTGGCGCCTGCGCTGCTGCGGCACCGCCTGCACAACACCCGCACCAGCAAAGTTGAGGAGCTGCGTGCGGGTTTTCGCAACAACGCCCAGACCGCCGCGCGGACGGAGGCGTCGGTGAACCGCTACGCCTACCTCCCGCACGTGCAGCGCGATGTGCACTACGGGGCGGTGCTGGCGCAAGGGGCACCACGTATGATGACGCCGGGTCCACGCCTCTCCGATGGCACGACGGGCAGTCACCACCACAACAACAACAGTGGGAGTCGAACGGGGGTGAGCAGCCACACCACCAGCAACGGCAGCAACGCACCGGAGGGTGGCCGCTTCTCCCCGCGGCCGCACGTGCAGCACGCCTCCTCGGCGCAATCGAACGCGACAGCCACCAACGCCACGGTGGCCAACGTGCCGAGTCTCACCCGCACCTACACCGCCGTGGCCTTTGAGAACTTTGCCTCGCTGTTCCTCAAAGACCGCTTCGACGTCGCGCAGACGGAGCGGCTGGGCGGCCCGAGTGGCAGTGGTGGTGGCGCGAATGCCAGCAGCAACAACAACAACTACCGCCACGGCAACCGCCGCCGTCGCCGCATCAGCCCCTTCTTCGAGCGCGATTTTGTGGCAACGCTGGCGACGGGGCAGGAAGAAGCCGCGCTCTTCACGACGACGCTGGCGGCGGAGTTCATGGTGGGTCTGCCGTCGTTTTTAAAGCACCCCGAGCGTGCCGTGCCGCTGAGTCTCGCTGCCGCGCTGCACCATCTCTACTCCGCCCTGACGATGGAGCTGTTCATGCGTGCGTACACGGCGGCAGCGCGACGAAACGCGGAGGAGGCCGCCGCCGCAGCAGCAGCAGCAGCGAACAACATCCACAACAGTGCTGTTCACAACAACAACAACTACAGTAATGGGAGTGGACTGCACCCGCTCGCTGGCCACCCTGCCACGGTGCTTTCCCTCACCCCATCCGAAGTCCCACCCGCGTCGTCCATCGCGGCCGCCGCCCCCGCCGTGCTGCGCGGCCCGGCCGTGGAGCTGGGCATGCTGTACGTGCGCAACACCATCGTGTGCAGCGCGAGCACGCCTGGTATGGAGTCCTACCTCGTCTTCCTTCACCAAATCGTCTACCCGGACAGTCCTGGTGCCCCAACCACATCACCACCGCCGTGCCGTGCCCTCGTCCAGCTCTCAGAGGACGCGAACGGGAGCATGGCTGCGCCGCCGCCCCCACCACCCACCGCCGCATCCGCGACACCCGCGGCGATCCCGGGCACGTTCGAGCTGCCCACGATGAAGCACGCGGCGGTGGAGATGACGCAGCTGGTGACGTGGGTGCAGGACGTCCGCTCCCACGACCCCCGCCACGGTCAGCCCTTCTCGTGCAACCTGACCTTCGTGCCGACCTACCTACCCGACCTGGCACCGCCCACGCCGTCGCAGCTCTGCACCCCACACCCGCGGGTGGAGATGGAGGACGCCAACGCCTTCCCGTGCGCGGTGGTGCTCGGCACGGTGGACTTGTGGAAGGCGCTGCCGCCACCGGAGGTGTCCAACTACCTGCGTGTCTTCTACGTGCTCGACCGCCACGCGCAGCGCGTCATGGAACTGGAGTCGCCGGACTACGGCACGGAGGAAGACGCCGCGGCGGCGGCGGCCATCGTGGCGGCCGCGAAGACGCACGACAGCGCCGAGGACGCCGGCGGCGCCGCCGCAAAAAGTGCGGCGACAACAAACAATCCCGTCGCGCGTGCGATCCCGTACCCGGACCCGCAGGTGCGGCAGCACGTCGCGGACACCGTGGAGGCGCAGGTGCGAGCGTATGTGGAGGGCATCACCCCTCAACTGCACCGCGACGCTGCCGCCGCGAGTGATGACCACAACGGCGACAACACTGGCCGTCGCTCTCAAGCAGCGCTGCAGCAGCGCCTGGTCTCGTACTTTTGGGCCCGCCTCCACTACTACGAAGACCTCAACGAGCGGCACTGCAAGACGGAGGAGGAGCTGCAGAAGGCGGAGCTGCAACGCATGGCGCGCCAACGCGGAGCTGCAGCCGCGGACACACAGGATTCAACAGAAGACGCACCACAACAGCCGCCGCACACAACCGCAACAGCAGCAGGCGCGACAAGCAACAACACGGGCGTGAACAGCACAAAATCTGCGGCTGCCGCGGCGGCGGGGTCACCGCCGTCTCCGCTGCCGGCTGCCCCGCCCGTGCAGTCCGCCTCGTCGCTCTCCGCGAGCACCGCTGACGTGTACGACGTTCGCACGAAATCTCTCGGTGATGCGCTGGCCGTCGCCTTGGCCGCCGAGGCAGTCGCCGTGGCAAACGAAAAGACGGCAGAGCCGACCCGTCCCCATCACGCCCCGCCGCACGCCACGTCGGCGTCCGCAGCACGAGCTGGAGGAAATGCATATAACAACAACAGCAGCGGTGGCGGTGTGCACTCGGGGTACGGCGCAGTGTCCGACTCTCCGATTGATTTGCTGGAGCGTGAGGAGGAGACGGCGATGACCGCGCCGTCGGTCGTGGTGCTGCTGGTGCCGCAACGCGACGTGCAGCGGCGCTAAAACAGTAGTGGCGTGGTCAAGTTCATTACGCCTCTGAAGGTGAAGTTTCGCTGTTAAATTTGTTTGTCTCTTTCTCTCCGGCAAATGTGCGTTTGAGTAACGTTTCGCTTCTAGTGCATGTACATATATATTAATTCAAGCGTTTTGTGCGCTTTCTCGATTCCAAATCCTTTTTTTTTTCATTTCTTGCACATCGTGGAATGCAACGGACCAAATTTCATGAGAAAAAGAAATTTGCTGTGTGTCTGCATGCTTCGATTTTATTTTTGTTTTTGTTCTACCTGACTCCGCATCTTTCGCCACACGTCCTCACGGTGAACATTTCTGCGATGCTCCGTGGGGTATTTGTGCATTGCAAGACCGCACGTTGACTCTCGCAACCACTTATTTAGAAACGCATTTTGCTTTAATTTTTTTTCTTTGCTTTTCCTTTGCGTACCTCTTTAATTGCGTCTGTCTCTCATACCCTTTTTTTTCTCTATAGTCTGTCTTCTATTCTTAGCACTAGTACAACAATTAAAACTAATTTTGCAAATCAAGGAAAAAAAGAAGTTGGTTTGAATATAGAGATGCCGTGCAGCGATAGAATCGTGCTTTAACTTATATATGTGCAAAAAAACACTGTGACATACTTGTAATGGACCATATGTACTTGCGGACTAACTCTTTTTCTTCCTTGCTTTTTTTTAAATCTCTCGATCAACTCTTTAAATTGATGAGCACCCAGTCTCAAACTATTAAATGGGGAGGGGCGTTCGCGTCACTTAAAGCGACAACAACAACAAATCTCAAAATTTTAGCAGCCATGGAGGGCAACTTTTACATCTCCGACGTCGTCATCGACCGCGAGTTGAAGTCAAAGTACGGCAAGGCGTACATCCAATGCCCTAACGAGGCAAAGCGCTACGGCCAGTGCGTGGAGGCTGGTCAGATCAACCGCAATTTACAGCGCAACAGTTGCCTGGAGGAGCGCAAAGCGTTGCGCGCGTGTGTGTCGAAGCACCTACGTGACAGTGCAGCGCCATCTAACGCGGAACAATCAAAGTGAGCATCGTTTCCATAATTGTTATTATTGGTGTCGTCTTGATATGTGTGTTTGTGTGTGTGTGTGCGCGTGTCAAGTTTTTGTTATTTATAGGCAACTGCGAAGGTTTAAAACTTTGACGTGGTTGCAGTTGGGTTATTGTTGTTGTAGTTTGCTTTTTTGTTGAAAGACGGGCGAAGGGGAACATTGCGCTTGTCCTTTTGGTGCCACCTCACACTCACCCTTTATTAAGTGATTACGTTCTATTCTTCTGTTACTGTTCACGTTTGCTGTCACAGATACGTGGTTAACGCACATCAAAGTACTTGCGAATAGAAAATTTTTAAAAAAGAAAACAAGGGGTTTCCCGCTGTTTATTGAATGCTGTTGACGGTCTTGAACCATCAGAAACGTATAATAAATATTAAACGCGCAGACGATCAGCTTAATAAAAGTATTGATCATTGAGCATTTTTTGCTTTCTGCCGCAAAGCTGAGCTTCGACATGTTTAGAATTACACCGTGGAAACAAATCGTCTCACTTCTGCCTACTCTGTTTGTTCACTGGCGGTGCCGAAACTTACCTTTGCTACTGCCAAGATAGCGCGTCATCGAAGAAACCAAAACGTTTACGTTGCCTTGAAAAACTTTAACAAATCTATAATAGTGTCTAGTCCGCTCTTTGTTCGGCATGATGCAAGGGTGCGTCATCACCACATCATCCCTCCAACACGTGCTGCGACCTCCGTGCACGTGCAGCTCAGCCAACCTTTCTGCACAGCGCCGATGGATGACCTACTCCACCTTCGGTGCCATGAGCCGCAAGTCTAAGCACGCCACGGACAAGAGCAAGACAGTTAACACGAGCGGCAGTGTGGCCGTCCCGCGATCTGGCGCGTCCACCTCCTCCCGCCCCCTGCAATCTTCCGTGCAAAACCGCAAAGAGGCGGAGATGGCTTTTCCAAAAACCCTCAAGAGTGGCCGCCCTGCCCAGCAGAACACGCAGTCGCAGCAGCTCTTCTACGCAAATACGGCCAACGCAACGGACATGGCGCAGCAGCAGCAGATGGACCGCGAGTACGCGCAACAGATGCGTGAGCTGCACGCAAAGAAAGGCGCCGCGGACCGCCGCTTCTTCCAGCGCACCGCCGACTACCGCGACATCCAAGACGGCGACCCGTACGCGTCCATCTTCGGCGAGTCCGGCGGTACTCAGCGACTGCGCACGGCGGCGTGGCAGCGGCAGTTTGAGAAAGAGAACGAAGATGTGGAGTTGCCGTACGAGCGGACGAACGTGCTGGCACGTCTCGCGCCGAACTTCTTTGTGCGTTACTTTGTGAATCTGCGTGACAATGGTGGCGCAGACACCCTTTTTATGCTATGGATGTGTGCCTTTATTGCCGTGACGTCGCTGATGCTGGTTGGGTATTTGTTTTACACAGCACCCTCACGTGCTCGGCCAACGAGCGAGATTCGCTGATCTGCTGAATGGTGTGCACTGCGTTTGTTGGTCTGTTTCTTGACTGTTTTTATAATGATTTGTAGTTGGTTTCCGTTCTCCTGGTTTCTCACAGTCTCATTCCAAATGATAAAAGAGAAAAACGGTGCTCGTAATCAGGAAAAAAAAGTTCATAACTTGATTGTTTTGCGATTAAGAAAATAGTAATTATTTGATGACGACGTTTAACAAAGAATGCCATTCGATTGTACATACTCCTGTCCAATTCAGTTACTCAAGTCTTTTCACCCCCATCGCCTTTTTCGTGTGTGTTTGCGACTGTAACATTTGACAACCCAGCACAGTAGCCGACTCCTTCTTTTTATATTTTTCTGTTAGAAGCGCGTGTGAACTTTTCATTACAGAGCTTATAATCACTATTGGTGTTACTACAACCAACATGCCGTCGAACTACACCCTCGCGAAAGAGTGTCAGCTCTTTCGCCGCGATGTGGAGGGTGTGCTAACGCTGGCAGCTCAGTTGATGCTCGGGTCGCCCTCTGCACCCGTGCCTGGCACCGCAGACAGCACTGCCGGACACGCTGCTGCTGCCTCCTCTTCTTCTTCTTCGCGTCGGCTGTCCGCCGGTCCGGTGATTGGCGCCGTTCTCACCGAAGCGAATGTGCGCTCCCTGCTGCTGAACACGCTGGTGCGCGTACTCGTCCCGGCTCCGCGGCACGCCGCCTTGCTGCGGGAAAACAAGTACGTGCAGCTCGCAAATGAGTCGGCGAAAAAGAACCAACAGGAGCAGCAGCAGCAACAGCAAGGGAATAGCCTCAGCGCCGGAAAAGCACAAGGACCCGCTTCCTTGAATGGCGGCGAGCAGCAACAGCAGCAGCAGCAGCAGTACCGCGTGGGACGTGTCGTCGGTGTGGTTCCGAAGCCTGGTGCAAAGCCCAACACGGCCACGGAGGCTTCGCAGCGGTGGCTGCTGGCCGTGTTCGTTGGCGAGTGCGTGGAGCCCTTCACCCTCGCCGCCCTCAGCGACGACGCCTTCACGGAGGTGGAGCATCGCGTCTTTGTGCAGTCGGCCCTGTCGACGAACCGCGAAGACGGCAGCCGCCGCGCCAACGTACTGCCGAGTCAGCAGCCCGCGCTGCTCTCGGCGGAGATGGCGGCCACCGTGCAGCAGAACATCAAGGAGATTCGGCGTGTGTTGGACGTCGCAGCGGCAGAAATCGCAGGGGACGCCTCCGCTGCTGCGGACGCACTGCAGGCGGCGGTGCTACAGCGCGCCAGCGGCGTCAAGCGGCCTCGCGACAATGAAGAGGATGGACTCGGCGGGAATGGGAAGCGTGAAGGCGGCGACGCAGACCCGCTCGGTGGGTCGTCGCTGGAGGCCTACCTTGGCACCGGCGCAGCCTCCCAGGCGGCCCGCCTTGCACGCCTGACCGAGGACGTGGCGGCGCGTGGGCAGCAGCTACAGCAGCTTCGACAGCTTCTCCAGCAGAAGGACCAAGAGGTGAAGTCGGCCCTGCAGCAGCAGCAGCAGCGGGAGGCGCAGCACCGCGGCGAGGTGGATGTGTGGCGTGCCAAGGCGGAGGAGCAGAGCCAGGCGCAGGCCCGAGCAGCGAAGGAGGCGGCGGAGGCGCTGGAGCAGCGCGATGGCCTGCTGGAGGAGGCGAACACGAAGCTGCGGCGCCTGGCGGGGATGACGACGAAGTATAAGCAGGTGGTAGACCGCGTGGCGGCGCTGTTGAAGAAGGGCGAGGGCAGCGGGGAAGGGACAGGGAAGCCGATGGGCCCGGATGAGATTCTGGCGGCGTTGCAGCACAAGTCCATCGTATAAAGCGTTTGAGTAGCGCTGTAGCAACTATTTGCAATGCTCACTGTAGGTGTCCGCTGCGAATACTTGTTGACTTATCAATCAAAGAGAACGCGCTGAATACGGATTGACGCTTGCACTTGGTAGTTGCTCAGCGACCAAGGCGCTTGCGTGTGGTGCTTTGGTGAAGCAATGCGTTCAATCTTTTTCGATCACATTAAAGGAGTATTAAATGTGATCTGTTAAATGGTACTCAAATCCATTACAAGAATAAAGAAAAAAAAACATTGTAGCAGTTGAAAAGGGTGCCGAAAAGGGGACAAAAACAAGGAGATCTACCGAAATACCCTCCTTAAGCTGGTATCAGGCTCCTCACTGGAAAACTCTATTCTCTTTTTGGAATCTCCTGTACGCATTGAGTGTTTTGCTCTACGGATTAAAACAAAAATAGTAGAATGCACAGACTTGATTAATTTCTTCTATAAAAAAATGTTGAACTAATGCCACTTGCTGCTTTTCCTTCTATCTTGCACTTTGTTCTTCTCTCTTGTGTTACTTTGTTTATTTGCTTTATCCTCCCACGCAGATGTCACTCCATCATCCGCTCTCTATTTGAAGATCCTTTTTTTATACTTCCTTCTTTGCTTTTTGCCGCTCACTTGTCTTGATCATCTTACGAGCAGTGCTTTTGCCTTGCCGTTTTTTTTNCTTCTCAATGCGTCAATAATTCTTGATGCTACATTGAGTTCTGTTTTCTTTGATGCAACTGGTCACCCGCCGCCGTTAGCTCTCATTCGTATATATTTATATTTCTGCATTGTTTCTTGGGTTCAAAGCCTATCATCGCTCTTCTTCTTGGCAGAGGATTCTTGTTTTTTGCCTGCATGAACCGAACAGATTTCTAAAGGAAAATTTCAAGAAGCTTATCACTCGCATTTTTGACCTTCTTCAAATTCTCCTTCCTCAATTTATTGTTATTCGAGAGGCCTTAAGCCCTTCGCCTTTCACGCCTTTAACATAAATTTTTAGAATTCTGCTTGATGCGTGAAAGAAGACAACACTCATACGTGTTCCGTTTCATTTCCGAGTAACGAAAGACAAGACACACATACACACTCACGTGCTGATCGTAATAAGTATTTTATAGACTCAATTAAGCTGTCAAGAACAACAGTGAACTTTCTTGCGCACTCCTTCCTTTTTTCCCCCTTAAGTGTGTGTGTTTTGAGCGCGTTTAAGCGTCTCTTCTGCTCCCAAACGTACTCTTTTCTTGTTTAGTCTAAAACTCTAAGCCTATTGACGTTTAGTTTTTTTTTTAACTTCCTTTTCTCGGTAGCTTTTCAAGTTGCGCCATGAGCAACAAGTCACCTTCCCTCGCGACAGCCCCTGCGGCAGAAGCGGTAACCCCGTCGCAGCACCGCAGCCACCGCAGTCACCCCCGACAGCACCCCGAGCCCGCCACTTCGGCGCCGTTCACCATCGTGCAGCTGACAGACGCCCTTCTGCCGCTGCTAGAGACGGTGGAGGCGGCCAGCTACCCGGCGTCGTACTGCGAAGGCGTAGCGGGCTACGCGAAGCGGCTGCACGCCAAACCGCCCTGCCCGTCCTTTGTGTGCCTGCAGTGCACGTCAGCGGACGGGGTGGGTGTCACGCGTGATGTTGCGGAGCTCGCGGCTGCAGGGGCGGTGGATCACCTACGCGCGATTGGGTACGCCGTGACGTGCCGCATGCCGCGCCGCACTGCATCGCTGCTGCTGCGAGACGAACTCGACGACGACGACGACACGACCGACCCCAACAGTCCGCGGAAGAAAAAGGCGATGGTGATGGAAACGAACGGTGGTGGTCTGCGCGACACACACGCCCGCAATGGCAGCGGCGGTGTGGCGGACAACCACGCTGCCCGTCCTCTCCTGGAGTCGGATGACCACTTGGAGTTACAGCCGCAGCACGTGCCGGCGGACACGTTTTACGTGCACGACGTGGCGGTGCATCCGGACTTCCGCGGCCTCGGCGTGGCGGGTGCGCTGTGGCGCAAGATTGAAGAGGCGCGCGTGCAGCTGCGCCTGAAGCGCATGTCCCTCGTTGCCGTCTTTGGCGCCAGCACGTACTGGGCTCGGCATGGGTTTCGCGAGGTGGCGCGTAAGGAGCTGCCGGTGGACACAGTGCGCGTGCTCGATGACTACGGTGATCACGCTGTGTTCATGGAGCGCGAAGATTAATCCCACTGTGGATTGTTCTCCAACCGGTTTTCTTTTTTTTCTTTTGGCACTATAAATGTTTCTCGTGTAAGAGAGTAGCAAACTGATGCGCCACTACAAAGCTGCGCTTCTTTACTGAATGCTTGCTCTTTTATTTTTGTTAGCCCTCGTTGACGCAGAGGAGAAGGCATGTGCGAAACCAACTAAACAGTCTTGCTACAAGTTTCGGTGCAACTCCCTCACGCGGCGGGATTGTTTTATCCTTTTCTATTTTTCAAAGTTATGAATGATTAGTTAAACTGACGCAGAACCACAAATAGAGCTCATCTAGCTCCTTAACTTATTGACAGAAAACATGACGAACTTTGATTTGAAAGAATTTGGGTAGGGTAAAATTAAGCCTGGTTGTGTTGCTGGTGTTATTTATAAGTGAGCACCCAAAGAACACCTTTTCTTTCTCTCTCATTTTTGTCACGGTGCTTGCCAGAGCTAAAAATAAAAAATGAATATGTATCTCCTGAAGTGTGCACCAGCGTTATTGTGTCACAGAGCACACCAGCCCTTTTTTTATTTTTCTTTCTTTGGCTCCCTGTTTCCTCTTTTCGCATTCTCTTTCAGTCGTGCAGTACAATCATTTCACTATCTATAAACGCAACTCTTTTATCGACCTTACTCAAATCAAATTCACTCCAACAGGAAGCTAGTATTGGACTCTTCTTTTTGTGCACTGCCCTCAAGCTCTCTGATTCAGTTTTGGAGCGCCCGTTTTTTCACCCTTTAAAAGGAAAAAAAAAGCTCTATCTATCGTACTAAAAGAAACCAAAGCGTACTTTTATTTACATTAAATCCTCTCTCTTTCGTGATTGCGAGCATACGAATTAAAGAGAAGCATGCCACCTCCTCTGTCAACGAGCTCGCCCGACAACGGGCCCTCCGCAAACGTCGATGGCGGCCTTCTCCCGTCGTCCACCGGCCCTGCCTCTACCGATGACAACAATTTAAACCACAACAACAGCACAAGTAACAACAACAACACTGGCGGCAGCAGCAGCGGCTCCACCGCCGCCCCCTCCATCGCCGTCTTCCTCTTCGCAAAGGAGAAACTTCTCTTCCGCTACCCCGACACCGACCCTTTCGTAGTTGACGTGTCCACTTCTGGCAGCACGACGGGCAGCAGCAGTGCGGCCGCGGCAGAGACCGCGTCGAAGAAGTCGGCTAACACTACAAGTACGAATGAGAACAATAACAATTCAACTAATAACAACAACAACGGTGCGTCGGGCAGAGGCGGTGAGGCTTCTTCTTCGGTGCACTCCGCCACTTCCTCGTCGTCCTCGACACGCGATCGGCACCGGCGTGGCAACAGCAATGGAGGTGCGCTGCTGCACCCGGACACGTTCGCCACCACACCGACAACCCCAACAGCCGCAACAACAACAACGACAACTATTACGACAACAACGGCCATGAGTGGTGGAAGCCGACTCAAGAAGAAGTCCCCGCACGTGCACGTGACGATGGCGGCGGATGTGAAGGACCGCCGGGGCGGGTCGCCGCACGGGTCGTCCACGCAGCACGCCCCTCGCGTAGCCTCCTCCTCAGAGGGCGGTGTTAGCGGCGCTGGCGTGCCGGCTGCGAGCAGTGGTGGCACGAGTGGGGTGGCACCGCAGCGTGGAATGCGGCGGCCCATGTCCGCGTACACCCTCGTCAACGACAGCCTCAACTCGAGCCTCGCCTTTGCGTCGTCGACGTCGCAGGCGCACCGCACCGGCTCGCCGAGCGTCGGGGGCGCTCTGGAGACGCGTCGTGGGTCACACATGAAGAACGGCAGTCTGACGATGAGCGGGGTGGGTGGGCCAAACAACAACAACAACAACACGAGTAACAGCCACGGCATCGGTGGTGGGATGCCGGGTGGCCCCACAACACAAGTGCAGCACACGTCTACCGGCAGCACACGACGACAGAACTCCGCCTCGTCGCTCTCCGCCTCCACGCGTAGCGGCAGTAAGTCGATGCACGCAGCAGGTACACGCGCTTCTGCGTCTCAGCAACAGCAGCAGCAGCAACAGCAGCATCATACCACCGGGGCAGCCACCTGTGTCGGGATCGCCACCAACGTCCTGATGCATCTCTTGCGTGGTGCGCTAAACGGATGCACAACGATTAACATGGTGAACTGCACCTTCCTGGTCTTCCCGCTGAACCTCGCGATGTCAGGCTCACCCGGGGCCTCCGTTACCTCCCATCGCGACGGAGGGGGTGGACACCAAACACATCAGAATAGTCACAACAACACAGGTGGCACCACCTGCGGGACTGCGGCGCAGGATCGGTCGCGATCGCTCTCCCGCTCCGCCACGGCGCTGTTGGTAGTCGCGATGAAGCAGCCCGACACCGACACCGGCGCCATCGCAAACTTCGCCCAGTGCTTTGTGAACATTCTGTGCCGAGAGGAGCAGCGGTGCCGCTACGTATCGAACGAGCTCGACACGATGGAGGCGTTGACGAACCACTGGGAGGTCGGCGGCGCCGCTGCGGTGGCAAATGCGGTGGCGGACATGCGTCAACAACAGCAGCACCATCAGCAACAGCAGCAGCAACAACAACTGCTGGACTTTCCATCCGCCTCGACGTCACCACCTTCATCGCATCGGGCAGGCTCCGCAGCGTCGGCACAGCACAGTCACTCCTCATCCCCTCTGCGAGGGTCGACTCTCTCGCAACAACCGCATAGCCCACATGACATTCACTCGCCAACTGAAGTCGCCGCAGCCGGAACGGCCGATCGCACTCACTGCGACTACGACTACCTATTTGCCGCACCCCGCCCCGCACTGCGCAGTGGCAAGACATCGTCCTCTGCAGCCTACCGCGACGGCAACACCAATGGCCCTCTCCAGCCACCTCCCGCCACATCCGCCGCGGCACACCGCAGCAACTCGCACAACGGACACGGAGGCGCGGGCGGCGGCCACGGTGTTCACCGCGAGGCCTCGCCCAACGCCACGGGGGGTACCACCTCCTGGGCAGACGTGGACTACTACAACGACGGAGGGGAGGCGGAGGAGGGCGGGGTCGGCCGCAATCGCGGTGGGTCGTCGTCGTCTCGCGCGGCATCGCCGTCCTCAACCGGCCGCGACGGGGCAGCGCGGCGGCGCGGGGCAGCGGGGACTGGACTTCCCGCTGGCGCTGGTGCCGCGTCGTTGAACGGCACGATGACCGGCACCGGCGGTCTCATGGGCACCTCCCTCTATCAGCAGCTCGCCGGTTATGTACGGCTTGCCTCGGAGGTGCAGCAGGTGGCGCAGTGCATCGACTTGTGGAATCGCACCAGTCGTGTCCGCGAGGGGTTAAATGGAACGTACCTCGACACCTACGGCCGCCGCCTGCCCCGCTCTGCTTGCCGCAACTTCTTTGGCACCGCGGACGCCGCGCGGGCACTGAACGCGGGGGGTAGTGGTGGCGGCGCAGCATCACTCACCACAGCAGTGAACGGCCGCTTGCGTAGCGGGGCTGCAAGCACCGCCGCGACGACGGCGACAACAACAACTTCGGGCGGGGGAGCGTCGCGCGACCCATTTCGGCGCTACTCCAACGTCGGCACAAGTCCACAGCAGCAACAGCAGCAGCAGCTGTGGGTGACGGCCGCCCCAGGTGAGGTGCTCGAAGCCTTGCCCGACGCCATCCTCGTGAACCGGATGTTGCTGCTGCCCATGTCCCACCTGACCGGGCAGGAGCGCCTGGAACAGGTGCAGACGATGCGCTCCGCGTACTCCCGCATCCACCCGTGCAGCGTCGTCACGGTGGAGGAGGGCCTCTTCACGGAAGAACTGCAGCGCAGCTACGTGGACATGATGGGTCGGCGCTACGCCAAACTTATCCCCCTCGCCACCGTCTACGCGCTGCTGCAGGCCCTGCCGTCACCCCGACGTGCCGGCTCTCTCTACCGCAGCATTGAGCTGACCTTGCTGGAGGCGGTGCAGCGCCGCCACGCCCGTGCCGCCGCCGCTGCCGCCGCCGCCGCGGCTACTGGAGGAAACAACAGCACGAACGCGAGTACCACCACACCGACGGTAAGCGTAAGCGGGGCGAACTTCTCCGGTGCGCACACGGTGAGCGCGGGCAGCTACCCTGTTTTGTACGGTGGCAGCCGCACTAGTCGCGACGCCCTCGACGAGGAGGCGCCGTCGTCGTCTGCGGTCGCCGCCGCCGCGGCCACCACCGCGGCAGGGCTCGACTTCCTCGCCATGGAGATCATCGACTTTTTGCGCGTCAATGGGGCGATCACGGTGGCCTCGGAGATGTGGGTGTGCTTCACGCATGGCGAGATCACCCCTGTGGAGTACGTGACGGCCGCGCTGGAGCGGCGACGGCGGCATCGGCGGCGTGCGGAGCGACGTCAACAGAAGGCCGCGGCTGCTGCTGCTGCGGCTGCGGCTGCTGTGCACCCGCCCTCACCCTCGCAGTCCGCAGAAGTCCCGCAGGGTGCCCCGCATTCGCGCCACCACTCCCACCAGCCGCACGAACACCACAGTGAGCGGCGCAAGGACCGCCACCAACGTTCGTGCACCCAAGCCCCCGAGTTACTTCCGCAACAGCAACAGCAGCGACCGTCGCACTCACCACCTGACGGGCTCTACGGAAGCGGGTTCAATCGTGCGTGCCACCGCGAGGGCACGGCGACGCTCCCCAACAGCAGCTGGGTCAGCTCCGAAGCGACCACGGTGGCCATGGACGATGCAGCCTACGGCGCGACGGAGCCTTCGTGGGCTGCCCCGGCAAGCGACCCGTTCGAGGAAGTGAGGGACATGGACACCGTCCCTGCAGCGCTGGTGCTGCACATGCTGGAGCGAGTCGTGGACGCGCAGCACCCATCTCCGCAACCCCAACAGCAGCAACAACAGCAGCAGCACCACTCGATGCCGTATGCACAGCCCCACGCTCCGCCAGGCTCGGCGTCCTTCGCACCCACATCGGCCTCCGTGGCGTCGTTCAACGGTGGCGGTGGATTCTATGGGCTGGGTGGTTCGCGGTACAATAATATCGATACGGAAACGATGTCGAACACGACGGCGGGCATGCCGCAGTCACCCAGCACGGGAAACACGATCCCCGCGGCGGCTAACGCGAATAGTCTGAACAATAGCAACAACCTCAATAACAACGGCGGTGGTGGTCTTGCGCGAACCCCGCGTTCGTCAGAGACGGACACGAGTGCGGGCCGGGCATCGTACAAGGGCAGTAACCGACCTTTGGACACTTCAGCAGCAGCTGCGCAGCCCCTGCGGTCCTCTGCCTCCTCTTTGCAACAGCAACAACAAACGACGACGCACTCCACCAGCGCCGCCGTCAGCACCGCCTCATCACCACCATTACATTACGCCTCCCACTCTCAACAGCAACAGCAGCAGCAACAACAACAACTGTCGCCAGCACGTGGTGCGTCTGCTGTCAACGCGACAGGCGGCTTTGCGCCAAGCGCCTCCAGCACCAGCGCAGCCCCCTCCTCTCAAGCACAAACGCAAACGCAACAACAGTCTCAGTCACAACCACAGCAGCAGAGGTACGAGCCGCCCACGGCGCAGCTGGCGGTGTACTGTGCGTGGGGCTCCGCGTGTCCGCTGTGCGAGCAGCTCGCCTCCCACCCGCAGTGCTGGACCGCCACCGTCAACCGCGGCTACACGGTTGGTTACTACGTCCTGCACACCTCTGCGCGACACCTACGGCACCGCCCGCCGCTCCAGCTGGACTTCCCCTCCCTCGACGCGAGTGTGTGCACCTGCGCCCGCCACGCCCGCCGCCTGCGCGACCACGCCGACCTCACCTCGCTCATGCAGAGCAGCTACAGCATCAGCGGGGGAGGGTCGATGATGGGCCAGCGCAGCAACGGCGGCGGCAGCAGCGGACTCCTCCACTCCCTCCAGCCGTGGTTCATCCGACCGCACATGTTCGTGACACCGGTGACGACAGCCTACGGTGTGTCGCCGTATGAGATCTACGAGCGCATGTCCTACCACAGCAACCGTAGTGCAAACAATAACAGCTACAATGGCAGCGGTGCGGGTCTGTCGCGGTCGTCGGCGTGCAACGGCGCTGCTGCTGCCGGCGTGCCAATCATGGTGCCCGTCAACAACACCAGCTCCTTGGTGGAGCCGGAGCGGCGGGACATGCTCGCCGCTACACGCGCGTCGCAGGCGAACACGCAGGAGGCGTCGGGGACGGCGGCCACCAACTCCTCCTCCACGACCGCCGCACCAACGGCGCGATCCGCCGGCCCCGTCCCTGGCAATGCTGCAACGCGGCGTGGCGCCGTGGTCGGCGCTGCAGAGGAGCAAGGCCACACCCTGCTGCAGTGCCCGGACATCCCCGACGGCGCCGTGGCGTACCTGCAGCGCTGCGCAGACGTCATTCAGCGACGCCTGGCCCACTCGCGTGCGCAGCAGGCGGCGCTGGCGCGCTTTGAGCAAGCCTGCGAGCACAACGCTGCGGTGACAGCAACAGCAGCAGCAGCAGCAGGAGGAGGAGGTGGCAGTGGACACGTGTCCTCCACCGGCAAGCGGCTTTCCTCCTCGCCCCTCTCCACCACGACGGCGTCAAACGCGAACGCGTACCCGTATGCACACACGCTATCTGGTGCGGGACTGCACGCGACGAGCGTGGGGCTTTCGCGGGCAGAGCGAGAGTCCCAGCAAACCTCCGCCTCCTCTCCAAGCCCCGAGGACACCGTGTCAGAAGGGGCCGCCACCACGTCGACCACGACGGCAACCACTGTCTTTAACAAGTCTGCCGCGCTGTCGGCTTCGGCATCATCAGCGGCGGCAGGCGCAACGCACGGGGTGGGTGCGACTTCGGCCATGGCAACGGCAAACCCCGCGCCTGCAACAACAGCCGCGGCGGCAGCCCCCGTGTCTGCGAGCCGACCGATCGCGACCACGCCGTCCATGCCGGTGGCAAGTGCCGCGGTGGCCGTGGAGGTAAACGTCGCCGGGCGGTCTGTCACGGACACCGCCGACGGCCGCCCCGCGTCACCGCTGCTCTCGTCCTCGCAGCCCGGCCTGTCGAAGCTGAGCAGTAGCGCAGATGTGCGGCCCCGCTCGATTCGCTACGGCCGCCGCCAGTTGCCGCTGCACACCGCCACCAGTCCACTCACAAACGTGAATTTGCTCTTTGACAGCGCCACGCCCACCGTCGCGGTGATGGCGGGAGGCACAGAGAGCCATGCCGAGCAAAGCGCGGAGAGTAAAGCGCCACAGCCGCAACAACAACAGCAGCAGCAACAACAGCAGCAGCAGCAGATGTACAGCGGGTCCAGCCACGCGGACTCGCACGCCCGCCTTGCCAGTGCGGCGGCTGGCACTGCCGCCACCGTGAACACCAACACGTTCCCTTACGCCGGTGTCAACGACCTCCTGGCCGGCGACCGCAGCCTCCCCGTTGAGGTGCTGCTACAGTACGTCCTGCATCACCTCATCGCCCTCAGCTGGGGGCGTCGCGGGGTGGAGGTGGACACGCTGGTGCGCCTCCTCGAGCGCAACCTGCGCCGCCTCCCACCGCTGCTGGCAAACCTGCAGTACGTCCGTCAGCTGCGCAGCGCCGGCTTCACCAGCGAGTCCGCCGCAGCCGCCGTTGCGGCCCTCCGCGCACCCGCCGGTGGGGCGGCGGGCACCACCACCACCAGCGCGGCGACGGGTGCGGCGGACACTCCGATGGGCATCACCTCGCCATCGTCTGCCGTCTTCACCGCCGTGCACACCCGACTCGCGGCGAGTCCGTTCAGCGTCAGTCCTGGCACCCGGCCAAGCCCGTCGAACCTGACGGACACGCCAGAAGACAATTCGGACACGAGCCCCTACAGCGGCGGCTCGCGGGCGGCGACGGCGATGCCGGTGACGGAATCCGAGGTGCAGCTCCTGCAGGCCTACGAGGTGCTGGAGAGGTTAAGCCTGATGGACCTGCTCTCGTCGTACGCGACGTGGCCGGTGCGGACGGTGCCGACTCGGCTGCTGTTGCACACCGTCGTGAATGAGTTCTGCGACGTGCTCTTCGTGGACAGCTCAGAACGGGAGGAAGAAGTCGACCACTGGGACCTTCCCGTGGCGGCGCAGTAGCAGGGTGATGCTTGCTCATTTGCCATTCTCTCGCCTTTTGTTCTATCTGCCTGCTTGATTTATTTTGGTTCTCATGCTTACAATTGAATGGGGGAAGAAAAAAATATGGAACAGAGTGAGAATAAGGCACAAATGGATGAAACTGAGTTGCGTTTGGCAACCCTTCGCCTTTGCCACTACCGCAAAGCTGGCAACACTGAAAAAAAAAACGAGATGTTTTACAAACATTCTCCAAAGGAAATTGAGTTTCTATAATCTTTTCTTTTCTTCCACCGTTTTCACTCAACGATTTCGCCCGACGCACGCAACATGACTTTTCCTTGTTCACTGAACAACACACAGCTCTGATCATTAAGTCCCACGAGCACTAGAATTTTCTTTCACTAATATAAGCAGATCCTTCTGCCAGCTTTTTTTGCCTTTTGTTTTCTTTGTTCCCCCTTCATCCAGATCACCACTGTAAGCTTACTCTAATCAGTCTCCGCGTTTTGCAAAACTGGAGGTGACATAGCACCGTAAAGCTTTTTGCATTCGCTGCTCTCATCAGTTTTTAAACTTGGTTTGGCTTCATATTTAACTTTTCCTTGGCGATCTTAGACTTTTGACGCACAAAAAAAAAACTTCTTTCTTCCCTTGTATACCCTTCCTGCATCTCTTGTACCATACACTCTGTTTCTCCTCAGATTTACTACTTCGAATCTTTGTACCACCTTCTTGCGCGGCTCGCCCTCCTTCGCAAGTCGCCTCCGCTATTACTTTTGTCTCTTTCATTATTACTTTTCCTTTCCATCACTTCCGTCCTCACTTCTCATCGTCTTCATTTCGGCGTTTGTTTTTTTCCTCGGTCTTGACTCATTTACCTGAACGCACACACACACACTCACAAACACACTCACAAACAAACAACTGTCGACTTTTTGGGACCTTGCAATCCAGCTTTTGTTTCTTTTCCTGTCCTCAGGTCTATTGTAAAGGTGAGAGGAATCTACGTATTTGAACGATGGAGTCTTCTGCAGCCACCACGCAGACCCGTTCGGGTCTGCAAACCTACTCCTTCACCCAGGCTAATGCCGCCGCGGCCTCCGCTTCGGGTGCGCTGCCCAACAAGGCTCTGGATCAGGTGAAGCAGATGTCGAAGAGTCAGAGCAACGCGCGCCGCTCCGGCAGCAAGCGCACCTTCGATGAAGCCTCCGCAACCGACAACGTCCAGCAAAAGGCTCGCAACGGCGATGCGCTGCCCAACCCGGCGCCAAACCAGGTCGTCGAGGTCGCTGCCCCGCCGGCCAAGAAGAAGAAGGTGACCTACGCACTGCCCCACCAGAACATGGAGGAGGGCCACTTCTACGTGGTGCTCGGCGAGGACATCGACGTGTCGACGCAGCGCTTCAAGATCCTCTCGCTGCTCGGCGAGGGCACCTTCGGCAAGGTCGTCGAGTCGTGGGACCGCAAGCGCAAGGAGTACTGTGCCGTCAAGATCGTGCGCAACGTCCCCAAGTACACCCGCGACGCCAAGATCGAGATCCAGTTCATGGAGAAGGTGCGCCAGGCAGACCCGGCCGACCGCTTCCCCCTCATGAAGATTCAGCGCTACTTCCAGAACGACAGCGGGCACATGTGCATCGTGATGCCCAAGTACGGCCCCTGCCTGCTGGACTGGATCATGAAGCACGGCCCCTTCAACCACCGCCACCT
>MDUD01001612.1:0-15358 GCA_002216565.1 Crithidia mellificae | reverse complement strand
CAGCGCGCTGGAGGCGGCGGCCACACGGCGGGCGGCGGGCTGAGCGAGGACACGACGCATCATCTTGATAAGCGTTGATTAGTAATATAGGGTTTGAAAAACGAGAAAAGGCTACTGAAGAGCGTCAGAATTCGCAGAAGATGAGCGAAAGTTGCTTGTGCGTGTGAGTGTGTGTGAGACGGCGCGTGAGGAAAGGAAATCTGCTCAAAGGAAAAAAAAAAGAAAGGGGTTATTCAAAAGAAAAAGATTAGGAAGGTGAGGTTTAAAATAAGGCACATTAATTAGCCAATACTAAAGATCCAAAGTAGCTACGCCAATTGTAAGTAAAGGAGCATGGACAAAAAAGCAGAAGTGCACCTAGGTTGCAGCACACTAAAGAACACAAGGTGTTCGATGTCAAGACACTCCTGTTCTCGCTCGGTGCAGGCTGCTGCGTGATCACGTCGGCGCCCACGTGAAACCAAAAACAAACACCACCATTTATCAGTCTTTCATGACACAGTTGCTGCAAGTTATCGACATTCACTGAGTGCCTCGTTGCAACGTTGCAATTACTTGTTAGTTAAAAAAAGTGCGTTGCAAAATTTTTTTTTCTGAGTTTATCTTAGCGTAAGCTTAATTGTGATAGTTATCAAGTGTTTTGTATTGCACTTATTGTATTAATCGTTGAACGCGAGGCGTCCATTGTGCAGGATTATTTCGCCACGCCTCCAGTATTACATGAAGCTCCGTTACGCGCTTTCTCGTGTTCGTTCCGGTGCAAAGTGGCGCAGAGCAGCACCTCTATGCTGCCGAGCTGCTTCCAGCTCCCTTTTCTCACCATGCCGCGCACTGCATGACAAACCTGTCACCGCGCTGGAAGAGTGAACAGCAACAAAAAAAACAACAGTGTGTTGATTTTCAGGCTGCCATGCTGCTATCATTGCGCAAATTTTATGCTTTCATCTGACAAGTCAAGTATTTGGGCGTTAGTCGCGACGACGGCGGCCGCGCACGTCGAACATGCCGCGCGACACCTCCTGGAACGGGTTGGTACCCTCGAACGGGTCTGGCGCCTTCTCCTTCGACTTCACCTTCTTGACCTTTCCGCGGTCCATCTCCATCTCCCACATCGGGTCGCGGATGCGCTGCTGAAATTTCGGCGCCGTCGCCGGTCGCTTGACGGTGTCAGGGGTGTTGTGCGCTTTCCGGGCGTGCAGCGCGTTGACGGCGTGGCGGCCCACGCGGAAGTTTGCGTGAGCCGCGGCGGCGCCTGCAGTCGCACCACCGCTGCCGCCCACGCCGGAGCTCGCGTTGTCCTTGCCGTGTGGGATGCGCTTCATCGACTTGATGAGGCCACCGTACATGGCGGATTTGGCGTGGACGCTGCTCGACGACGCGCGGGCCTTCTCGTCCTCAGAAACTTTATGCCCGTGCCCGTCCTGTTCCGCCCCTTCGTCGTCGTCGGCCTCCTCTTCCTCCCTCTCAGCGTTCTCTTCGTGTGTCTTGCGGCTCAGCGGGGCGGAGCTATCGAAAGCGAGGTTGGTGCTCTGACGTTGGCCCGGTGGCGGCCGCAAGCGACGTGCGTAGGCACCGTCCCGCTGGTCGTCGCCCTCGCTATCCGAGTCAGTTGGCAGGTCATCACGCATGCGCTTCATGTTGCGCGTGCGGTCGGCGCCGCCGCCGCCACTTTGGCCTTCTCCGTCGTCGCTGCGGTCTTCCGCGTCGCTTTCAGACGGGGAGGTTGCTTTACGCTTTGCCACCTGCGCTGTGCCTGCTGGATCCGTTTCACTGACCTGGGGCGCGGCCTCACGACGCTTCGCAAGCAGCGCCTGCACCTCCGCCTCACTCAACTCCTTGCCCACAGCTCCCTCGTCACCCACCTCCGGCTCTGCAAGGGGCACGCTGCGGCTGTTGGGTACTCGTCCAGCCAACAGCACAGAGGGCCGGCCCTGAGCTGGGTGTTGTTGCTGCTGCTGTTGCTGCTCTAACGCCGCCGCTTTTGTCTTCTTTGCGGCGGGAATGCGAGAGTAGCACAACATGTACGCCTGAGCTCGCTGAAGCTGCTGCTCTGAGAGGCGGCTGACGTGGCTATCGTTGAACTCATACCACATCCCATTCGACGCCTTTGCCATCGTGTAGTAGTGCCCGTAGTTCAGCGAGCTGCCCTCGTGCACGCAGATCGCGTTCAGCTCGTACTGGCAGTCGTCGCGGCTCTCCTGCTCCGCAGGTGGCGTGCCGGCAGCCGCAGACCCGGACACGGGCGTGCAGTAACGCGTGATGTTGAGCTCCAGCGGAAACTGCACGTGCTTGTTGATCTTATTGCCTGTTGGCCCAAAACGCTTCAGGTGAATCATCAGCACCGGCGGCGGAACGTGAATGCTAAACTTCTTCTTTGCCCGCACACCAACTTCGCGTGGGGAGTGGTAACACCTGCCATCCAGCTCCTCCGCCAGGCAGAATTTATCGAGGCAGTGCATTAAGGTGTGTCCCGCCAACTCCACGGAGAGGATAGTGAAGGGGTCATACGTGTTCGAGTAGAGGGTCTGGATATCAAGCCCGTGCCGCGATGCACGCTGCTTGGGGTGGTATTGCTGCCTCTGCTGCGCCTGCTTCGCCTCCATCTTCAGGTCCATCGCCGCCTGCTGCTTCCCGGCGCGCAGGAGCTGCTGAATCTCTTCCTGACGCGACCACGTTACCTGGGATAACAGGTAGCCGCCGCAGATGCGGTAGAGGGCGGTGGTGTGCGCCACCCGCGGCTGCACCTTCTTTGACCCAATGAGGCGGTGCAGCAGCGACTTCTGACACGCAAAGAGGAGCTGCACCGCAAACTCGTGCGCGTCGCTCTGGCGGCCAATGGAGAAGTGCTTCGACAGGAGACGTAAGTTGCCCATGATCTGGCCGGGTCGGTAGGCGCCGGAGATGCTGTTGCCGCCACGGCCCGGTGGCTGGGCGGCGTGGTGCATCTTGCGGAACGTCTCTGCCAGCGCGAAGGCAAAGTCGAAGGGAGCGCCGAGCTGGTTATCCGCAGAGCGGAAGGTCGTCATGAAGTACTGCGCCAGAGCGGGTATGTGGGCCAGAGCCTGCAGGACGCTGTTGGCGAAGCACGTGTTGCCTAAATTCACCAGTCCCAGGCCCACCGGGGTGATGTTCTGCCAGCGGAGGTGCAGGCTGCTCTTGAGTTGCGCATCCGAGCACAGCTGCGTGGACTTGTCGAGGCGGCGCGGATCGTCGTCGTCCCCATCGCTATCACTTCCCTCACCGTCACCACCACCGCGGGCACGCTGCCGGCTCTTTTTCTCCCCGTCACTACCTCGTTCTTCTTCGTCGTCGTCGCTGCCACTCTGTGCGTGGCGGTGACCGTGCAGGGAGTCCTTTAGTTGACGGGTGTGCTGCGGGTTAAGGACGATGGCGCTGCGCGGGTACTCGACAACGTGTGGCTTGCGGTAGCGCTCAAACTCGATTTTGCGGAAAAGAATCTCTTTGCCGGCAAAGCCGAGCGAGCGGTTGTGGGCAACGTCCATTAGGGCACCTCACGTGTGGGTGCAGAGACTTGTCAGGTGGAGGGTAGACGCTCGGATTGGGTCAGGAACGAAGAAACGGATGAGGAGGAAGAAAACAAAGAGGGAGAGAGAGGGCAACGAACGGTGAAAGAAGTACTATTATCACTGCTGCCACGGAATGGAGGGAAACGTAACTGGACACCAAATGAGAGGTCGTTTTATAAACAACAACAAAAAAGAAATGTGGCGTGTGATTCCTGAAGGAAGCACTTGAAATGCTCCTTCACTGTTGAATATCTCAAATGAATAATGAATCAGGTCAATATGTTCTGCTTTCCTGCGTCGGTTCACCTGGTAAGGATTGACGCAGCAACAGTGCGGGCTTGCGTGTCGGCTTCTGTGTGTGCCTGTTTGGCTGTTTCTGTACGTGTTTTGGCGCCTTTAAACACTGGTGTGTCAGGAAAAGTGGCAATTGGTTTCTTTGTAAAGCAAAACATAAAATTGAAGTCGAAGCAAGGTCATTTGAAGACAACAATTGAAGACCAAAAATGGACAGAAGTAAAAGCAAACCATCGCAAAAAAATATATATGTATATATTTTTTTGCTAACAAAGATATGAAAAATGAGAGCCGCCCTATGTGTCCTCAAGTACAAAAAGCAATTCACGATACAACTCACACAACAACGCCGAAACACTGAGCAAATAACATCAACTGCAATTAACAGCGCTAAAATTGGACAATACAAAGAAGTTTCAAAGACATGTTTTTCCTTCATATGTTCGAAGATGCGTAGTAAACGCAAGAATTTACTGTGACTGAAAAATGAAGAACACCAGGTGTTGGATGTTAACGAGGTGATTGCGCTTTGTGAGGTGCACGCAAAGTAACAAACGTACGCCAGGTCAAACGAAAAGCTTTAGTGCGCTCCACGGAAAAACGAGAAGATCGAAGAAACCAAATAGCCGTTTGTCAGTCTTTCTTTTGCAGGTGCTCCGGCCCCACGTTGCTCACCAGCTTGAAAAGTGTGCGACGCGGCGCTGCCGTGGCGGAGGCGGAGGCCGCAACTCCAGCTGCTGTGATGGGCACGGACAGAGAGAACCCATCAGCAGGCACAGAGGCCATGCTAGCAATGCGCGCGTTCGAAACAGGAGCAGGAACCGGCACAGCAGCACGGGAGAACGACACGGACCCTGTGGGCGGTTGTGGTGGGGCGGTKACAATGGGAGCGGGAGAGCGAACAGGTGGCGAGCTAGACGGTGCAGCTATCATGGAACGACGACTCGGCACACCACCGTTGGGATCACCTGAACGCATGGGTGAGGCGTGCGCTGGCGCATTCGAATACGTGCCGCTCGACGCGGAAGCGCTTTGCACACCACTGCCAAGGTCGCCGTCGCTACGAGTCCGTTTGAAGTGCAAATGTGGCCGCAGCGGGATGTGAATAGCACCACCACCACCACCACCGTTACTCGTACTGCTACTCCCCACAGTGCCAGCGGGGCTCTGATTGGGGTAGACACGCATTGGGACTGACACCGCAGATACGTTGGTGGTGGACGGCGTTGGCACCACGGCTTGTTGAGTCGATACGGGTGCTGCCTGAGACCCGTTGGGATGCACGGACGAGGCTGGCACCGACGGCACAGGAGGCGCTGAAGGTTGCGTAATGGGTGAGCTGCCAGTGCGGAACGTAGCCGTTGCTCCGGCCGGAGGCCGAACAGCTGACGACGCGGGCAAAGCGTTAACTTCCGCGCTGACGGCGGGTGCTGCCGCTGCTGTTGTTGTTGATGGTGCAGACGTGGTAGAGGTCGAAGCTGCCGCGCCAAACGTGAAGACAGTTCGCCGCCGCGGGGCTGCCGCTGGCACAGATGTCCCACCAGGTCCTTCCGGTCCAGCCATGAGCGTGGGAGGGTGCGTGGTGGGGGGCGCGGACAGGGGCCGCGTCGTGGTCGTGGGACCCGTTTGCACTAGCCGCAACGAAGATGGAGGGGTTGGCGTTGACTCCGTCAGATCCACCACGACCGGCGCCGGTCGACGAGACGCCGACCCCGCCACGACAGCAGTTGGCGGCGGACCACCTGGCCGCTTAGGGGGCGATGTGGTGGAGGTTTGACGCATCAGATCTAATACGGAGGTGGACGCGACAGGGGCGGCGGCGGATGCTGAGCTGCCAGGTGCACCGCTCGATGTGGCAGTTGCGGTGGATGCGCCGCCACTTGAGCTCGCCGCGTGCTTGTTGTGCGTCGGTCGGGCGGTGCTGCTTGCGAAGGCGTTGCCCATCTTCTCGAAGGAGACGAGATGCGACGGGGCGGGGGCNCTGCAGGTGCGTCGCCTTGGCCTCTGCGTGACGCCGACAGGGGGCTGTTCATGAGACTGTCTGAGAGCTGCTGGGAGAGGTTTGGAGGTGTGAGAAGAAGCGGGGGGCCGCTCGCCGAGTCACCGTCATCGTGCTCAGCAGAGAGGAGCGTCGAGATGCGCGGTTGTGCTGGTGCGGCGTGGAGGCTTGCCCTCGGTGAGGCGTGAGCGGAGGCTGCGACACCCGCGACGTCGTCCCCGCCTTTCAGGGACTGCGACGGACTCGGCTGCTGCAGCACAAAGCGGTCCAGCGTGCTTTGCTGCGATGACGACGGCGTCGAGCCGGCGGTGGCGGTGGACCCTCGTCCGGCCACCGCCGCCACGTCACGCCGGGCCACGTTTTGCTTGTCTGCCCCGTCGTACAGGTGCACCTCCGCAGCGGCCCCGGTGTTCTCAAACATGGCCGTCGTCACCGTCAGCTTCGTCTGCAGCAGCGGCCAAATGACGCTGTCTGAGGTGCCCTCTGCGAGGAGGTACTTGATGTGGCAGGGCTGCGCCTGGCCAATGCGGTGGACGCGGTCCTCGCACTGAAGGTGGGTGCTCGGGTTCCAGTCCAGCTCGGTGAAGACAACGGTGGAGGCGCAGGTGAAGTTGTGCCCGGTGCCGCTGGATTGCATGGAGAGAATGGCCACGGTGCAGGTGGGCTCGTTGCGGAAATGCTCCGCCGCCGGCTCCCGTTGCGCGGCCGGGGTGTCGCCGGAGATGAAGATGTAGTCGATCGGCTGTCGCGGCCGCACCGCCTCCACGGCGGCTTTGAGGGCGTCCATCATGACTTGATGGTGCGCAAAGAGAATCAACTTCTCGCCGGAGTCGAGGTGCTGCTCCACGATCGTGCTGACGTAGTCCTGCACAGCCGGAATCTTCGCCCGCGCGGTGGCCATCTTCATCTCAAACGCGCTGTTGGTGCGGGCGGAGAGGTCCGTGCTGTGCACGGCGCCGCCACCCGTGAGTGTCACACAGGGCGACGACGGCGACGATGCGGCTGCCGAGGCGAGACTGCGCCGCAGCGCCACGACTTGCTTCTCCATCGCCTTCTTCTCCTTCTCGGTGACGTACACGTACAGAAGCTGGCGTGTCTTCGACGGCAGCTCATTGCCCAGCTCCTTCTTGGTGCGCCGTATCACGTAGTGCCGCAGCAGGCAGTGCAGCTCGTCGGTGTGCGAGTGGCCGGTCAAGTCTACACCGAAGCGGCTCACGTACGAGTTGCAGTAGCGGGCTCCAAAGTGGGTCTTGCTGGGCACGATGTTTGGATGGATCGCCTGCAGCTGCGCGTAGAGTTCGATGGGGCGTGACATCGCGGGCGTGCCGGACAGGAGCAGCACCCGCCGGCTGTCTCGGCAGATCTGCAGGGAGAGCTGCGCCCGCTTCGCTGCCCCTGCCTTGATGTAGTGCGATTCGTCCAAAATGACCACGTTGAACCGTTCCTGCTCGACACACTTCAGGGAGCTGTAGGACACGATGACGACGCTGTGCAGGTCGGACGCCTTCGCCTTCGCGCCCTGCAAGATGGCAATGCGCGTGTACGGAATGCCGCAGAACTTGTTGAACTCCTTCGCCCAGTTCTCCAGCAGCGACATGGGGCACACCACCAGCACGGGCCACTCATCGCGGTAGTGGTGCGCCACCGCGATGGCCTGGACGGTCTTCCCAAGGCCCATATCATCCGCGATCATCCCCCGCCCCTCGTGGGCCAGGATGAAGCGCACGCCGTCTTTTTGGAACGGTTTCAGCTGGCGGAAAACGCAGTCGTCGGGGTCCGGCCGGCGTGCGTTACCCGCCGCGACCGCCTCGCTGTACTGCAAAGGAATCAGCCGCAGCCGCTCCACGCAGCGGAAGTAGAAGGGCGGAATTTCTTCCAGTGCAACGGCGGGCGTGGCGCGGGCTTTTAGCGCCTGCACCAGCCGCGCGTACTGCGTCATCGGGTAGAGAAAGGCTTTACCGGCTGGGTACCACATACCCCCGTACTGGGCATCCTGCAGCACCTCGCGCCGCAGGCTGTCCCACCGCGCGGCGTCGCCTTGCACGCGCACGGTGAAGGCGGCCACGTCGGTGTTGTCAGGGTGCACGACGGCCTCGAAGCGCAAGACCACGCCGGTGTCGGCGGGCGGGCAGCCAGGGGCGCCGAGGGTGACGCGTGTGTAGCCCTCACACTGCACCGGGGAGAGGGCGTAGAAGCGGCAGCGGCTGAGGCCGCAGGCGTAGCACGGCTTGCCCTCTCGGCTGATCAAGTACCGCGCGGGGAATTCGCAGTTGCAGTTCATACCGATGCATACACTTCAATAGGAACGCACACACAAAAAGGGGAGAGCTAGTAAGAGATGGAGATGTCCTTTCAGAGAGAAAAAAGGAGCTATATGCTTGCGAATGTGGTTGTGTGAATGCACGTCAGCGACACTTTTAGTTTGAAATAAATGGCAAAGGTACTTTATTTCGAACAAGTTTAGAAAGGTGCTTCAGATGAGAGAATTGGGAAAAACGATTGTGTGTCGGGGGAGCATCCGATTATGAGGTCTATAAGCACGCGAGACAACAGCAACAGGGGCCACTTTGAGTGTCTTAATACAGCCGTTTTCTTCTCAAAACACAGTTCTATGGTATTGTTGTGTAATGCAGCTTTCCGCTGCCTTTCTATGTATTCGAAGTGGGCAATTGAAGATTTATGTATTTTATCTAATTTTTTTTTCGAAAGAGGGGCTGCGAAAAAAAAGTCCGCTACACCCACAAAGTATTGCTAGACATATGTTGAATCAGTGACAAGAAAAAAAAAAGAGAGAAAATCTGTTGATAAATACACAGGGGTTGCCCGTGTTAAAGAGCCTTCAATTCGCTCCTTTCTTTTTCTCGAACTCGCTGAAGAGAGAACTGGGTGCTCTGAAAAATGCAAATCAGACATAAATGTAGCGCTCGAGTACAATAGCATTCTCAAAGCACATTTTTCCTTTCAAAAGCTTCTTTTCAGACCGAATAAAGTAGGTAAAAAAAAACATTTTTACCATAAAAGCGACAACAGAGTTGTATAAACTTGCCCGTTTTATCTTTCTTTTTAGCAACGTTTAAACGCATTATACACAAGTTAGGGCTTTATGCAAAAAAAAAAAATAACTTTGTGAGACCTGATAGCTGCAAGCCTGGGGTGTCTTACGTCTTTTCATAGCACTAGAGACTCTCCTCTTTCTGCGGAAAAAAAGACATGAAAGGAGACAATAAAAGCAAAACAGACAAACAAAAAGAGTAAGCAACACACGTCAGCATTAACGCGCACTTATTATAACAACAACTAACACTGTCCCACCGTGGAAAGAGAAAAAAAAAAACACCTTTTAATTAAACGACTGTTTTAAAGCTGATTAGATTCGTTGTACCAAAACACCTCTCAACAACAACAAACAAATTTGTTTGCTTTTCCACGTTGACACTTCCTTAGCGTGCACGAGTTTCATTTAGAGGTCTCACACGCGTTCTGCCTTGACACGCTTCGACGGTGCGCCGCCTTTCTTCCTTTTGTCCTTTGCCCCAACGCCAGCAGCGTCGTTAGCGTCTTTTTGCTCCCGTTGACGCTTTCCACTTGCGTGTCCGCCGGATTGGCCCACTGCCGCCACCGCCGTTTCTTCCTCCCTCTGCGTCGCAGCAGCCTCCGCCACACCGCGTGTGCGCACGGTGCGGTCGCACAGGTCAATCAGCTCATCAAAGGCATCCAGAATGTCGCGTGCCGTGACGCGTGCCGCCACCACCCACCCACGCAGCTGCCGCAGGCTTTCCGCGAGCTGCTCCACAGAGTTGTTGCTCACGTAGGCCTCTTCATCGCTTCCTTCAACTTCGCCTCTCTTGCCGTCGTCGCCCGCAAAAGGCGCCGGCGCAGAGGGCAGCGTGCCGACACAGAGTACACGCAGCAGCCGCAGCGTGGTGGAGAAGGTGAGACCGCTGTACGGGTACGGCGCCTCCACCCCGTACTCCTTGCACAACTCGAAGAGAAAGCCCACCGTCCACACCAGTGCGTTGCCGCGGTGTGCGAAGAGGCACGTCAGGGCGCGTGATCGCGTGCACAGGTCGAGCAGGCAGCGGACGTAGGCAGCCCGCATGGCGTCGGAGGCAGTGAGGAGGTCGCACAGGAGCATCAGCCCGCTCACGCTGTCCGAGGCCAGCAGGGCGGCACCATCTTCTGACACCTCGCAGGCGTGCCGCAGCAGCCGCAGCACAAAATCAAGCTGCGGCGGGGTGCCACGGCGCAGCTCGTGTGCCACGTCAGCCGCCGAGGCCTGCGCAATGCTACTGCTGCTGTTACCGTTTGCCGCACCAGCACCTCCGCCCAGCTTGTGCGTGCGCTGCTGCAGCGCTTCCTGCTTCTCCAGCATGAGCGGCACGCTTACGGCGGTGAGGGGAGGGGCGGTGGTCCATCGCACCAGAGGCACGGGCGCCGTCAGCGCAGCGTCGATGTGGAGGAGGAAGTGAATGAGGTGGTGATGCAGTGGGTCCTCGTAGCGGCTCAGCGGGCGAAGGGCGGTGATGAGGAAGATGGCGAGAGGGGTGGGCAGCCGCGGCACGCGTGGCGCCGTCGCGACTGCACTCCTGTGCTTCTTGTGGTGGTGGTGCGGCTCTTCAGCAGCATCGGCGCAGTCCGCGAGCTGGCGCAGCTTCAGTCGAGCGACACCGACGACGATGCGCAGCGCCCCCTTTGGGATGTAAAGCGAGACGAGAGCCGACGCCGCGGCGGCGCGGAGTTCGTCGTCGAGGGACGTCAGCGCCTTCAGCAGCAGTGGGATAACGCGGCCGGTGGAGAGGTGCTCGAGGTAGGCGGAGGGCAGCGACGATACGCGTTGTACCAGGGGCACGAGGTAGCGGACGTCGAGCACGTCATACGAGGTGAGGCGGTCGAGGTCGATCACGCGGACATCTTCCACGCTCTGCAGCTCGGGGTAGACGGCGCACAACACGTCCTCTGCGGCACGTCTCGTCGTCACTGCCGTTGCAGGCGAGGTTAACGAAGTGGCAGCGTTGCCGTGGCGAGCGAGGAGGAGGCCGTTGTGCAGCCGCGAGGAGACACAGAGCGCCATGCGAGTGAAGTCTTCCTCCGTCAGCGTGTCGAGGTGCCAGGAAAGCATCTCCACCTCTGCCGTGCGGAAGGCGCTGGCGGAGTGACCAGCGAGAAGGAAGCGGCGCTGCGCCAGTGCTGCAGGCACGGCGGCGCCATAGAACACGCATCGCTCTTTCACAGCCTCACCGTCGAGGTCTTTGCCGTTGCTGCCACTGTGGTTGTCCGAATCGCGTTGCCCTTTGCGGCGACGGTGCTGCTGCTGCTGCTGTTGCTGTTGTTTGCTGCTCGTCGCATCGTCCGTGTCTTCTAGCTCTGTTTTCAAATTTGGTGCATCTGCCTTTCCGACGCACTCTGCGGGCATCGCCGCCGCCGCACTGTGGTGGAGGTAGTGAAGAGAGAGGCATACCGCGTAGCACAGACGATCCTGCACACTAAGCCCACCAGTGTAGTTGGACAAACAGACAGCGCCGAGCGCATCACCCTCGTCCTGCGAAAGTGCGTCGGCTTCTGCAAAAAGGGTTGATTCCTTTTTGAAAGTCAGAAAGACACGCGTGCAGGCGAGCAGCAGCACCAGGAGACCGACCGTCGCCACGTCGTGCGTGTTGGTGGCCGCCGCAAGAAGCGTCTCGACATCGCTGCGTTGCGCCAGGACAACTTTCACGAGTCCAAGGGCGAGGCGGTGGACCGCCGTCGCTGCTGTGCCGTGCAGAGTTGTCTTGTCGAGCTGGTCCAGTGCCGCGAGAAGCCAGCCGGCGACGTGCCAGCAGACGCAGTTCATCGCGTACCACCGTGGCGCCACCGCCGCCATTGATGACGTGTTGCGGGAGGCGTCTTTAGCGACGATACCCAGGGCAGCCTCGATGCGGCGAGCGTCATCGCCAAGGGTCACCTCGAGTGTCGTTGCAGCACCGCGAGTGACAGCCACACCGTGCAGCTGAGTCATCAGGGCCATCTCCGCCTCGTCATCTGGTCGCGGCAGCACGGGGCTCTGAAGCGATTGGGCGAAGGCGCGTACCTGCTGCACCGCGGACGTTGCCGCCTGGTCAGATGCCCTGGCAAGGCCACGCTGTCGATCTGCCAAGACCAGCACGTCAATGCACTGCTGCTGCGTGACACGGTGTGTGCGATTGTCCCGCTGAAGGCACACGTCGGCTTCGCGCAGGATTGTGTCCCTCTGCGGCCATTGCTGAGAAACGCGCTGCACGACACGCTCGAACTCACCCAGCGCGGACTGCAGGTGCGTCCCCCACAAATTCGTCCAAACACTCTCCACCCTCTCCTTCTTTTTGTCGTTGTCCCTCTGCGGCTTCCCGTTTCGCCCACCGCGCATGCTGGCTGTAGTTGTCGTCGTTGCCGCGTCACCGTCCTCCTCGCCCTTCACCTGCTGCTGCTGCTTCTTCTCCTTCGTGCGGTCAATGAAGTGCTGCGCGGCGGCGACCAGCACACCAGAGCTCGCCTCGCGCAGCTCGTGAGTGACGCGGTCGGCGGCCTTGGACAGACTACGCATGAGAAGGTGGTTCAGCACGTGAAGAAAGACCGGGACGGTGTTGGGGGTGAGGCACGTGAGCCACAAGTGCGCCTCTGCCAAAGTGCAGGTCGAATGAATCGTGACGCTGTGCACCGTCCAGAGGAGCAGCTGCGCGGCCCACCCAACCGCGCGTGCCTCCTGCGCCGCCACTGCCGCGTCTTGTGACACCTCGTGGTGGTGGGCCACCCAGAGCAGAATGCTCAGCAGCAGCGGCCACTCGGCGATGCCCTGTGCTTGGGACATGTTCACGTGGTGCAGCTTTACCATCGGCACGCGGCGCTGGTGGCTGGCGACGAGTAGCTCACACAGCAGCGCCACACTCGCGGCGGGCCAGGGACGCAAAATATCGCTCTGCTGCTGCAGGACAGCTGTGATGGGGTGAAGCGGCGCAGCTGCTTTCCCTTTTGCAGCGGCGTCTTCCACGGCCTGCGCGGTGCGCTTGAAGTCGGGCAGGAAGGCAGGGACGGCGCTGAGCCACGGCGCGCGCACGTCAAACACATCGACGTAGTTCTTCATCAGCAGCAGCATGCGCTGCGCCACCACATGCACCTTGGTGAGCGCAGCACCGTCTGTGCCGCCGCTGGCATTGTTGCTGGTGGCTGGCGTCGTCGTTGTTGACGCTGGGCTCGCGGTGGAGGTTAAGATGTGGTGGACCTGCTGGGTCATGCGATGCCAGAACTCCTCGCGGCTTGGGAGGGCCGCCTGGAGGTGGTGACGCACCTGGGCATTGTAGGTGTCCCACACCTCCGCCTCAGCATCATCGCTGCCGCGTAGGGCGGCAAGGTCGGCAGTGGAGAAGGTGACGGCAGCCGTCGTTGCCCTATCGCCGTTGCTCATCCCCTCACCGGCAACCGTTGTGGCTGCTGTTGCTGCTGCGGCGGCCCTCTGCTTCTGCTCCGTGGCTTGCTGGGCTGCCAACACAAGAGGCAGCACCCGCTTTGCTCGCATCAGGGCAGCCTGCGTTAGCTGCATAGCCAGGGTGAGGAGGAGAAGGTTCGTCGAACCGTTGATGAGACGGTGCACGTACTCGGCCACCCACGCCGGGCAGATTTCATCCGCGACGTCGCGGGGGCACATGGCGTAGAAGGTGGACGTCTTCGCTGCCACGGGCTCCAGGTGCACCTGGACCGCGGCGAGGTGGTAGGGCATGGGACAGAGAAAGGCGCGGGTCATGAGGTTCAGCACCGCGATGCGCGCCGTCGTGGGTGCCACGCCGTGCGCGCTGCCCTCCTCCGCCAAGTGGCCGGAGACACGAATAAAGTACGGCCGAATGAGGTCGGGGGCACGCTGCAGAATGTGGAGGACGAGCTCGGCCATCCGCTCGCTGGCCTTGGGTCGTAGCTGCCGCAGTAGAAAAAAGAGAAGGTAATTTGGCATGCCGTGGTCCTCCAGCGACTCCACCCGCGTGCTCGCGTAGTCGGCGGGAGACTCGATGGTCTCATCTACAACAGCGTAGAGGATGGTCGCGGCGTGGTCGGCGACTGGGTCAAACTCGAGTGCGCGGACCAGCAGGCGAAAGATGTTGCGCTGCGCCAGCAGAACACGCCGCTTCTGCTCCGACGTGATGTCGCGGCTCTGCACAAACCGCTCCCGCACAACGCGCAGCGCGTCCATCGAGCACGCGACACCGGCGCTGGTGCCCTCGCGCAGCAGCTCCGCGGCATCCTCGAGAAGGTGTGTCAGCACGCCATGGCTGCAGACCGTTTCGGCAACGGCGTTGTGCATGGGCGACGTGATGAGCTGCACGAGAAAGGCGAGCCGCACAAGACGAATGCGTCGCTGCCCGTACGTGAGCTGAAGGCGGAAGGCGGCCAGGTGCAGCGGGAGGTCGGCGCGGCGCTGCGCGGTGGCGATGCTCGCGCTGCTGTTGTTCTGCGCATCCGCCGGGCTGCGAAGACGGGCGAGGACAAGCAGCGGTGCGTCCTTGACGGCGGCGGTGAGGAACTGTAGGGCCGCGATGACGTGCGGCAGGGAGGCGTCGGAGAGGGTCGCGAGGGTTTTGCGGAAAAGAGCCGCGCAGTCGCCACGCAGCACCTCGCGGACGAGCGCGACACGGCTGCCGCGCTCGGTGAGATGCGTCAGCACGACGGTGAGGGTCTGGGTGGTGGGCACGAAGTAGTCCGCCTTCAGCAGCGTCGCCCGGATCGCTTGCATGGCTTCTTCTTGCTGCGTGATGGCGGTGGCGAGGGCGGTGCCTTGCTCATCGTTTGCCTCCACTGCCGTGCGAATCTTAGAGAGCCCTTCCAGCACAGTTTCCTTGTACTTGGACAGCAGGTGCCCAATCAGGGGTTCTACGAGCGCCATCCTGTCAAGACGTGAGAGACAAAGAGAAAGGAACTAAAACACACTGCAAAGGATAGGTGAGGGAAAAAATATAGATGTACCGTCGGGAAATAGCGGAAAAGAGAGAAGGAAAACGTAGGCGTTGGAAGACAAGGAAGTGAGGAAAAGGGTAGTGGCGAGCAAAGGATAGAAAAAGACCAGTACGTTTTGGGTTGCATAGGGTAAGGTTTGTCATTAAATGTTAGCTTGAGTTGTGGAAGCACGTTGACATGTGCCATGCACGCGGCCAATGAGAGTTACTGTGGTCATAGGCAATGGAACAAACAACTTGAATACCGCCAGCGTCAAGCTTAAAAAGACTTAAGTCACATTTTGTTCCTTTTAGGCGTAGCAGAAAACGAAAGCAGTTGCTGTTGCTCTCAAGTATTTTTTCTTTCTTWTTTTTTCTGAGGAAAGTGAAAAGGCATAGGAATATTATACAAAAATCACGGATTAAGCAAGGAAAGAAAAGGAAAAAGAAAAACAATGGAAAGGCGATGAGAGGTTTCTTTGAGGAAACGACACCGGGCGCTTGTTTTCAGTGAAGGTTTTTTGACCCGAAACAACAAGAACTGTGTTTAAACTTCTGCGTGTTGTGGGCCTTCGGCTTTCGATTTTTCGCGGCTTTGGTGCTTG
>MDUD01001600.1:8104-24064 GCA_002216565.1 Crithidia mellificae | reverse complement strand
CAACCCTACGCCCGATGCCCAAGCTCAAAAGGAACAAACATGCGGTAAGCGACGGCAAGGTACGGTCGCCACCCCAAAATGACGCTCAACCAATTAAAGCACCGCGCTCTAACTTCTTAAATTGTTTTTTGGTTTCACATAGAATTGATGTTATACCGGCGCTTTGGTGAGCACTTCATGTCAAAGCCCTGTTTCTGTTGCATTTTGAATGTAAACCGAAGGCCACGTTACGATTAGTGCCGTGCAAACAGAAAGATATATTTTTTCTCAACTGACGATTATTTGCTCTGAATTCAATTTGAGACTTAGCTGACGGAATCTGTCCATTCGCTACTTTATAGACAAAATTGCTTTCAATATAATTTAGGCGAAGAAGAAAAGGCACTAAACAATACAAGAGGTAAAGGATGACGGAAGTAAATGTTTTAAGCCTGCGTACTAAAAAAAAAATTTTAGGGCTTGTACATCGCTGTTAAGTCAAGAAAAAGAGATTGATTGCCACCCAAAAAAAAATATATTGAATGCTTAGCAAGCTGAATTTACTATCCCTTTTATTGCAATTAATGCCAGCCTAAAGCTTCTCTTTCCAATTTGCCTCTTTTATTACTCAATCAATCACCTATCTTTTCTCTACTTAATTATAAATTTACATGATGCTATCATTTATGCAAAAAGCCTATTTCTTTTCCTGATCAGAGACGCAAACTTTTGCAGTGAAAAATAAAAAATACGTTATTGTAAAAAATCCTACCTTTTTTTTTAGGTCGAAGCAGAAATTCGAATTAACGAAAATCACAACGTTGAATATTTCGATTATTTAGTAAGCGTCACGCGTCTGAAAAGAGAAAAAATCAACACACACAGAAAAGCCATTACTCAAAAACAAAAATATTTCTAGTAATCTCTTTATTTTGTCTCACACACATTACCAAAAGCTAAATGAAGAGAGTAGACTCCTTTGTTGCACTTCTCGTTGTGCTTGTGTTGCTTAGCGCTAACGTCAATGGGCAGGCGGGCCGCACTTACGAAGACAATGAGGAGATTTTTGTTTACGCTGATAAAGTAAGTCGTAGCGCCAACCCGTATCAAACCTACCACTACAAAGACCTTCCCGGGTGCAGCATTCTGACTCGCGATGAGTCGCTTACGTTAGGGGAACTTTTGAATGGCGACAATAACTATGTTCTTCAGACCGACATTCATTTCAAAAAGAACATTGACTCAGCTATTTTGTGCAAACACAAATCTACCGTGAAAGAGGCAGCTTTGCTCAAATCGTTTATCGAGCAGGGCTACAATTACGAGCTCTTCATCGACGACATGCCCGTCTGGGGGCGAATTGGCTACACAAGCAGTGACAATACCGAGCATTTCATTTTCCTGCACCGCACGTTGTACATTGGCTACAATAACAATCAAATTGTCAACGTATCATTACAAACGGGGCTTCCAACAAAACTTGTGCCTGATATTTTGTACGAGCACACATACTCTGTCGTTTTCGAGCCATCGACGGTCAGCTTTCAGCATCGGTACTCCACGGTCTTCGAGTCACGGTACGCAGGCACCCGCACCCGTTTAGTGTCAGTCATCAATTCGGTGCTCATAATCTTTTTTCTGCTGTGCGTTATTATGCTCATCCTCGCCCGGACGATGCGCTCCGATTATGCGAAGGTAGAGCAAGACTCGCAACTTGGATTTGACGGACAAGACATCATCGACGAATCCGGCTGGCGCTGTCTCTACGCGGACGTTTTTCGCGTTCCTCGCCACACGGGTATTTTCTGTGGCATTCTAGGAGCCGGGTTCCAGCTTCTTGTACTCGCGGCACTTGGTATTGGCTTATCCGTAATCAGCAACTACCGTATTTCGTTGAATCACAACCTTGTAACGTACGCAGTCCTCGGCTACGTTTTTACCTCTGACATTGCCGGCTATGTTTCTGGGTATCAATTCATGAGCTGTGGTCTTTTGGCGCCTCCTATGGCATCCAAGTGGATCCGCGCGTTTCATGTGACTTTTCTTATTATTCCGGTGACGTACGCGCTGGCTTTTGGCCCGTCAACCTTGGTGGCTGTGTTGTACGGCACCGCACAGGTTCCGCACTTGAAGGGTGTTTTAATTGTTCTTGCCCTTTGGGGTCTTATCGCATATCCTCTTTGCTTAGGTGGCGTTCTTTTCAGCCGCTACAATTTCCGCCGCACAGAGCGGAGGCGCAACATTCCTCACGTCAACCAAATACCACGACTTATTCCTCGCGCACCGCGCAAGCTTCTGGCTCCGCGCACGCTCTTGATTGCCAGCGGCGCGCTTCCTTTTATGTCCATTTTTGTTGAGTTTTTGTTTGTCTTCACGTCCATCTGGTCGTATAAGATTTTTCATTTGTACGGATTTCTCGCTCTTACCACAGTTCTCTACGTTGCAGTTACCGCTTGTGTGTCTGTTGTGGCTACCTTTCTTCTTTTGTCGACTGAAAATCACCATTGGAAGTGGATGTCCATCGGCTTTGGCGCTTCATCATCCGTGTATGTGTTGGTGTACGCCGTTGTCTTTTATTTTACTAAGCCGAGCATTTCTGGTGTGTACATGCTGGTAGTGTACTCGTCGTATTGTTTATCGTTCTGCATTCTTTTGGCCATTGTTGGTGGCACAATCGGCTATTTCTCAGCTTCGGCGTTTGTTAAGAAAATTTATGCTCAAGCAAAGCACGATTGAGCCCTCTAGCTTTTCCTTTTTTTTTTAGTATTCCTTTTCTTTTTTGTTTTTTAGACGTTGAATACTTGGTCTGACTGTTAAATGAGATTGTAAATGTTGCGCTTATGTTGTTCTTGATAATTTATAAGAACAAATGGTGGTTTTTCTGCTTTTGCCTTCCTTTTCTGTTGCATTTGTTGCTGCTGCAATTTATATACGTGTATATATATGTGGGATACAATTAAAGGAAGTGAAAAAGGGAGTGTTCTCGAGTGAAACAAGCTTGCAATTCTTTCATTTCTACATTGATTTATTCACCCAATTGCTTATTCTTCCCTACCACTACGCTTCAAGAGATTAAAAAAAAAAATGTTTGTTCTATTAAATATTCGGAAAAAAGGGCGAAGAAGTTTGACAGTATTGCCGCTTCGCGAGTGCTTAGATTTTTTTTTTCTTTAACCGCGAAAAAGAGATTTTTTTTCCTTGAGATAGGGTGGATTATTACTTAACCTATGCAATTGTGGGTAAGCAATTGTTAGATATTTTTTTCTTTAACACAGTTTGCATCTCTGAACGGTATTATTCTTTTTTGGGGAGAAGTGAAAAGGATTTTTTTTCCGAGCTTTACGTTGAAGCTTTTCTTTACAAGAGTAGCGAAGAGCGAATAGGGATACTTGGCTGCGAACGAAGCCAACCTATGCTATATATATTAATTACTTCAGACCCGCTGGGTGAAGCGTGAATTGCGCATTTAATGCTCTCTTGTGAGCTGTCGATTGCTGACAACATTTTTCTAGAGTAGCGGTGTCTGCAGATATTTTCTGTCTCTTTATGTTATTGTTTGTTTCGTTTGCACACAGAAAAAGCTACCTCCACAACTGAAGGCAAAATTGTCTTTTAGAACGTTTTCTTCTTTTACCTCTTCTTTTTGCCGCCGTCTGATGATTATTTCTTTTGTTTACTAAATTACTGCAAGGTTTCCTAGTCACCATGAACCATGCGCACATACAAGGTTTGCCCTTTTTTTATATAAATACTTTTCCTTTATATTCCTTTTTTGGATATTGGTTTGCTCATTTACATTGTATTTTAATGTTCAATGCTCTTAAATTTTTTCTTTTTTTTCACTCTTTCTCAACTTCAGAGTAAAAAAGCAAGTTGTATGATCAATTCTGGTAGCGGAATTAGAAATCAGGAAGTGTTTTAACTCCGTCTTATATGATCGCAGTACGCAGGCCCCAGGAGTAAAAAGTGTTAAATGCAGTTCTGATAATTTTTTCTCTTAACGTCCTAGTCACCTTGCAATTGATCTCTTTTCTTCCGCTTTCTTCTCCAAGATGTCAAGCTCTGAAAGTGTAATAGTCGTCCAACTGCGTGTGTTGGATTCTCTCTATTTTATTGCTGCCAAATAAGCACTTGCTCCTTCCTTCTGCTTCCTGTCCCCTTTCTTCTCTTCAATTCATTTTTCTGTTTCTTGTTCTGAGCAAACTTCTCCTTGCTCACACAGCTGTCCATACCTCAAAGCAAAAAAAAAAAAGCTTCGGAGTTAACTTTTGCTCTGTAGCCAGAATAATCAGAGAAAAATACAAAGTGAGGTCTGCATCATACATTGTAGCTGCAGACTAACACAACATGAAGTTTGGCTCCCGTCCAGTGGACATTTCGGACGACGAGGTGGTTGCTTCATTCAATGTCTACTTTTCTCCGTCTCTTGCGCAGCAGGCGCACATCTTCCAGTATCCTCTGCGGCGCAAGCAGCGCCCGTATGAAGCCACGGAAGCCAAATTGTTCAGCACCAGCGGTACCTTCAACGAGAGCGGTGATGCCGCGTCGGCGGGTAACAAAGACCGAACCGTCTTTGGACCAGATTCACGCCTGACAATGAAATGCTCACTGGACACTTTCGGCTCGCCTTCTTTTAGGCCGCCGCAAGAGGCCGCGGGAAGCGATTACATGAGTCAGATGGATGTGCAGCGCTTAAACACGTACAGCTACACTCTTCAATCGCAGCCGTTCCGATCCCAATCCAACTACATGCTTGGCTACGTGACTGGCGAAGGCATCCATTTAACACCAGTTTCAACAATTCAACAATTCACTCCTGCTCTAGATATTCCAAGCACGTCCACCGGCGCCGTGCGCGTCGCGGAACCGTTCTGCAGCCAGCCAAACACCAACGCCACTCCTGGCTTTGCTGCAGCCGAGCGCATCCAGCGCGATCTGCAGCGCCAGCGGAGTTATGTTCTGAATCATGACGCAGACAGCGGTCGCGAGGTGCAGTTGTTCCGCGCCAACTCCGTCGAGAGCTCTGCAATGCGGTCACGGCTGCGCTCGTCCACGTTGGAATCGGTGATTGCCGGTCACAAGAGCGCAGCAGAGCCGGGCAGAATTGAGAACAGCCTCTTCCCTCCCGAAATCTTGCAGTCTGGTGGTATTAGCGGCGGCGATGAGTCGAACCCCGGAGCTGTCATTCAGCGATTCGCCAATCGCACTTCAGTGGTAGAGCAGACGATGCAGCTTCTGCAGCGGTGTCACATTGTCACGCTGCCACTCCTGCAGACAGTGATCGTCCCACACACATCGAACGATTTGGTAAGAACAATGGCCAGTGTGCCGGAGACGCAGCTGGTGGAAGCGCTAAAGACGTGCGCCGTGTGGATGCATGGTGTGTGGATCAGTCGCTTCTGCGAACAGTTTCGTGGATCTGTTGCTGCCTTGCGAGAGGTGGTCTTGACTCGCTTCTATCAAAGTGCAGATGCTAGTGTCACGCGTGCGGAGCTGAATGCGCTTGTCATCTCGTCTGCTTCCCGGCGGGCCATCAAAGACATTCTGTCCACCGTTGCCGTGCTTAACGAGGAGGAACCCGACCCGGCAAAGCGCCGTTGGCGGCTGAAGTATGTGTCGGCAGATCCCGCGGTGAGAGCAGCCGCAACGCGAGCCTTCAAGAGCGCTTTTGCTGCGGAGGAGGCGAGCCAGCACGAGGCTTGGACGCGGCGCTGCGCGCAGGTGGCGGCGCACATTCCGTACATTAATGCCAGCCGGCCTCCTCCGCAGCTGTTCTTGCTGGCGCGCGGTGTGGCGCCTCCTTTGGGGACTGGCGCCGCGTCGCCGTACCCGGCCGGGGGCGGTCTGCCATCCGCTGGGTCACCAGTGAGCTCGGGAGTGGGTGCGTTGCCCGGCAGCGCTGCCTCTGCGTCTCCCTTCAGTTCCCCGAATGTGGCAGGGTTAGAAGTGAACTTCCGAGACGCTGACATTGCGCCAATTCGCAACTACATTCGGGAGATCTTCACCGAGCACGGCGTGATTAACAAGCAACGCGTGAAGGACTTGGTGATGCGTGCGCAGGAGTCGCGTTACCCCCACGCGACCAAGGTGATGCTGAGCACCGCGCTCCAGCAGTCACTTGAGAAGTTCACCGATTCCACGTGGATTCTGAAAACAGTCAACGAGCCCGTGGTGGATTACTATCGACCTACCATCCTGGCCATTGTGCTGGAGCTGCGACAGTTCGAGTTGGGAGTCCTGCTGAAGCGTGCGGAGGATGCGGTGCGGGAGCGCGGCCTCACCTCACCACCGGAGTCGGCAGCCACCGCGCGCGCCGGCAAAGGCGGCGCGTCTGCGTCCGCGGTGTTGGAGTCGGTGGTGCAACGCGTAGCGGCTGAAGTGGCAGAGTTCAAGGTCGGCAATCGCATGTGGCACATCAAGGGCGGCAATCTGATGAACGAGTAGAGCAGCGGCCTTCGCTACTTTGTCAAATAGTCTGCTGTTTTTCGATCGAATTTCTTTCTGCTAGCTGATGTGCTTTCTGTCTCGCCACTCAATGGTCTACTCCGACAAGTGGAAGGACGATGTAGTTGAGAATAACACTGACGCAAAGAGAGGTCGTCTGAATTTCGTCGATTGTCTTTGCCAGCACGTGCCATAAATGAAGAATAATGTCTGCGTGTGTGTGTACCTGTGTGTTCGCTTTTCTGTGCCCGCACTGCTTAAAAGCACAATTAAATCCCGCTTAATTTATTATTATTAAATTAAATACTTTCATACAACAAATTCAATTTTCTTTTCAGCATGGCAAACAAGCAGCTTTCTATGTGTCTCTTTCAACTCCCAAATTGATTTCTGGACTAAAGTGCCCTTAGCAGCGCTACAACTCCAAAACCTTATTTTTTTTCTTTGTAGAAACCAGTGCTCTTGCGCATGCGCTAATTAGGCGAGCTGTGCTTAATTCTTTTCAGACAAAAGCTAGTTGCGCAGAAGATACGAGGATCCGTAGCACAACTGTGCCGTCAAATAGGATCAAAAACTTGCTCTAAATCATCTCCTCCTCCTTTGTTTTCCTACGCTTCCTGTCTTCTTTTCCACATGTCTCGCACATTTATTTCACATTGTGTGTGCACTCTTTCCTCACTGCGCGTGCATGATGAACGCCAGAATTGTTGCAAAGCTTATCTGGACGTATTCCTGTGTTTTTCTTGTCTTCTCTTTGCGCGAGAGGACTGGACGATTGCGAGACTTTCCAATTTCGTTGTGCTGCATTTGGATATTTTTATTTTTCCTAGAGTTGCGAATATAAAATAACAAGAAAAATGGACGCACTCAACTACGTCACCAGCGACGCAAACATCCAGCCGTGCAAGTCGGATGTCACGCTCAGCAAGACCTCGGCGGCGAACTTCACGCCCGGTGCTCAGCCCGTGCTGGCGAGCCACCGCCGGCTGCTCTGCATGAATGTGAAGCAGACGAACGTGCTGCGCGTGCTGAACCGCCACGGCAAGCACAACGACACCACGATCAAGGCCGCCGCGGTCAGCCACCTCATCTCCACCGAGAAGATGACCGGCCACCCCACCCTCTTCTACGCGGTGGGTGGCAAGGACCTGGCGATTATTTGCCCCACCACCCAGGCAAACGGTGATATCTCCGTCTCGGTGGTGGAGTCGACGCTCGACGAGGACGCCTTCGCTTCCACCGCCGGCGAATCGCAGCGCCTCTACATTCTCGGCCAGCAGAACGTGATGGAGGTGGAGGAGGGGACGGGTGCCGTGAAGAGCAAGATCGCGCTGGCTCCCAAGACGGCGGTCAAGTACCCGGTGATCGACTACCACCAGTCTGCGCAGCTGCTGCTTGTGCCGGCCAAGTCCACCCACCTCGACCTCATCTCCACCCGCACCCGCAAGAGCGCGTTGGGCCGCGTGTGGGAGCCGCATGAGGACAACACCCCAACGTTTGCCTGCTTCTTCCAGCACCACGCCTTTAGCGAGGAGTCAGGGGACGAGGTGCTGATCGTGACGGCCGCGCAGGGCAACCGCGAGATTCGCTTCTGGGCCTACCAGAGCGACTCGCAGAAGTTCACGCTGAAGCAGCAGCTGAACCTGTCCCACAAGGACGAGCCAAACGAGGAGTACGACATCAGCGTGACCGCGGATGAGGAGTACATCACCCTGTGCTCCCGCACCCGCCCGTACGCCGTCGTCATTGAGACCCACCACACCCTCTTCAAGGCCTACCGCACCACGTCGTGGCGCACGGCTGGCCCGGCGCTGTGCTCGACCACGTCGGTCGGCAAGGTGACGGAGTCGGCGCAGAGTAAGTCCGTCAGCTACGAGCTCTTCATCACGATCCGCACCAAGGACGGCTTCGTGCAGTCGATGCCGAACTCCAGCCGTCTTGCCGGGGCTTCGAACCTGACGGCGGCGAAGGGCGACTCCGTGATGAACTGGTTCCCGTCGATGGCGGCCGCGGGCGGGGCAGCGGCGGGCGGCGTCGGCGACGCGTCTGGCGCGGCGGGTGCGGCGGCGGGTGCGGCGATGACGCCCATCACCGCCGTCTCCTCCTCCCTCTCGGGGGAGAGCAAAACGAGTGGTATGTCGGAGCACGCCGTCTCCAGCCTTGTGCGGGCGCAGGCCCAGAAGTTCTGCGACCAGGTGAAGGTGATCGACACAGACCTCGTAGGGATGCAGAAGACGGTGTCGGACACGATGCGGCTGCTGCAGGACTCGCGCTACCGCACCGAGGCCCAGGCCAGCGGCCGCGCCTTCGCCGTACGCAACCGCGCGCGCCTCGAGAAGAGCGGGTCGGCGGTGGCTTCGCCCGCCAGCCAGGCCCCCGCCTCGGCCACGCCCGCTGCTGCGGCTGCCGCGAACGCGGCCAACGCGGACGCCGAGTACGGTGTGATGTCGGAGGGGGAGCGCGACCTCGTGCTGAGCATTCGCAACTTTGTGCAGGAGGTGCAGGGCGGCAGCGCGGCGGCGGCCTCGGCGGCCCTCAAAACGCTGCTGGCAAAGCAGCTCCACATCTCGGTGGAGCGGGCGGCCAACGAGGCGGGCAAGCTCGATGTGCAGGGTCCCATCCTGAGCAACTTGAACAACACGGAGTCCATGCTGGGCTTCCGCCGCAACGTGGACGAGAGTCTGAAGCGCATTGGTGCCGTCACGAAGCACTACCAGGAGCTGAACCGCACCACGGTGGACGCCTCGGCGGCGGAGACGGAGCGGCGCCTCGCGGAGGCCGAGGCGTTCCGCCAGAAGCTCACCCTCTCCCTGCGCTCGCTGAAGGAGGAGGTGGCCGAGACGAAGGTGGCGCTGGCCCACTACCAGCACTCGCACACCGGCGGCGCGGGTGGCCAGGCGGTGGCGCCGATGCTGGACCCGGAGGCGATCGTGGCGGCCGCGGTGGCGAAGGCGAAGGCCGAGGAGTGGAAGGAGGCCGTCACGGCCATCCTCGCCGCAGACGATATTGGCGTCCTGCTCGCCTTCCTCGAGAACCCGGTCTGCAAGGAGAATTTGCAGGTGCTGACGGCGCCCAAGACACTCACCCTGCCCCTCTTCCTCAGCCTGTGCCTGCAGCTGACGTTTGAGATGGTGGCGCAGACCGGCTCCGCCCCGCTGCGGCTGCAGTTGCTGTCCGACTTCTACGTGGAGTGGGACGACTACCTCCGTGCGATTCGCACGCAGGCGCCGAAGGATCCGCAGCAGAACGCGACGTTCGAGATTGTGAAGCGGGAGCTGGCGACGGTGCTGGAGGCGCTGGACGCGGTGCCGCGCGAGCTGCTAGACCGCAAGACGCGCAACAAGGAACGCCTTGTGCATCGCCTCATCACGCAGCTGATCTCCGGCGAGTAAGGTTTTCATAAATATATGTTTCGTTTTTTGTTTCTTCGTTGTTTTTTTCTCGTCCCTTTTCTGTGTTTGTGTGTGCGGTTTCGTCTTTTCATCTTTCTGTGAATCATTGAGCTGCTGGTGAAGCAAGTGTAAAAGTTGGGAAGGCGAAGGCGGCAGCAATGTGAGCAGCAACACCTGTTTGCTGGCAGCCAGGGGGGAAAAAACATGTGGTTCACCAATTTATACTCTTAAAACCACAAGCATTTTTTTTTTTATGGTTTGCTTGCGCGTGTTCTCTTTTTCAATATCACCGTTTCCTTGTATTCTTTTTTCTCGCTCGCCTTTGATGTGTGGGAGAAGACGATGTGTTGTGGATCCATTGCAGTTTTTATTTATACACGCCGGATGGTGTTGCTGCGACAGCACAAGCAGCTCCTATTTTTCTTTTGTTTCACTTGTTCAGAGGTCTTCGCGAAGGCGACAACACTGAAATGATCGTTGCCAGTTTTAGTCAAGTAACATGGCGCTATACATTGTTGCTTTCTATTTACCTACTGTGACATGGTTGCGCTGGAGTCCAAGTGCTGATGACGGCGCGTTTTGCTGTCGATTTGTCTTTTTGTGTGGCGTGGCAGCTTCGCAAGGCTCTATGTTTATTTTCGTCTGTTTCCCTTTTTCCTGTGTACGCTAATAGGTGTGTGTTCTGACTTCAGTTAATTGCTATGTTTGTTGGCATACAGTATCATTAATAAAAAAGAAGAAAGATTCTATAAAAATGGGATTGCCCTCAAGCTTAATGGTCAGAGGAGGCTTTTAAGAATATCCCAGTGTGTCACTTTTCCAAGTCATGAAAGTTTGCACTTAGAAAGAGAATGCTTTTGTCTTTTTGAAAGCACACATTAAATCTGTCTGTCAACAGTTCCGACTCTGTTGAGAAAATAGAGAAGTGATGCTGCTTTGCGGCCGCGCGTTTTGCTGCAGTGGACTGCGTCAGAGGTTTTGCTCAAGTCTCACGCGACCGAAAGTGAGGGATAGATGTCCACACGCCAAGTCACAAGTGCTAGCGTATTAAAGCAATCACCACCTTGAAATATTGCAAATAATAAGATACGATTCATTCCCTCCTACTAATTAAGCACGCCACCTTGGCCTTCTATCTTTCTCCATTTTTTCCTCAACATTGTTGAAAAAAAAAACCACGTCACAAAATTTTTTCTTTAATAGCGAACTTTAGAAGAAAGTCGTTTATTTGAACAGAGAGTGTGGTTATTGTTGGTGTACTCTGTTATCATAAGAGAGATCATAAGCTCTCCGAAAAGCAAACCACTTTTTCCAGTCGACCGCCCTTTGCCCGCTCGCTCTTTTACTTTTTGCCCTCCTCTCCTTTTTTTTCTTTGTTAGCAGCAAAGAACACATTTCGTAGCATTTGTAGTAACTCAGCGCCACTACACTTCGCAAACGTGCAGAATGCCCGCGATCAACGTCTTCGTGTCCTACGCAGACAGCTTCGTTGGCAAGCGAGTGCTGAGTCAGTTTCAGCAATTTCCCTCTACCTACCACGTTTACGGCTGCACGTGGGACAGCGCTGCGGCGGAGAAGCTGAACGCCGCGGCGGCAGCCCGCAACGCCGCTGCCGTGGCTGCCGCAGATGCCGTGGAGGCTGCCAACGCACGGCACGGCAGCGGAGGGAATGGCGGTGCGACGACGGCGACCGCCGGTGCCGGTGCCGCTGCCGCGGAGATGCTTGATGACGCTGCGCAGAGCCTCCTGCACAACAGCCGCGGCACCCTCACCCCGTGCGAGACCTCTCGCGCTGACACGGCGCCGCTGCCGGAGGACTACACGCATGGCAGCGCGTACAACAACAGCAACAGTAGCACCAACAACGCCAATGGCAACGGCGCAGTGAATGCTGCTGGTGGTCTTGCAGAGCAGTTTCCTGCCGGCGCCACGCCTACCGCGGCCGCGGCCCCCGGTGCTGCGACGAAGGCAGCGGCCTCGTCTGCCTTCTTCTTCTCACGGCACGACGTGGCCGCGACCCGCGCCGCCCTGCTGGCGTGTGACTGGATTGTTCTCGAGCTGCGCCAGGCCCAGACGGTGTTGGAGGTGGTGCACTTTCTGCAGCTGCAGACGTCCTTCGTGCGGCCGAAGCGGCTGGTGCTGCTGTCGAGTCTTATGACGTGGTACGCCACACCAGCGCTGACGGCCGGCGGTGACGGCATCCAGGGTGGGAACGACAACAACAACAACGAGGAGGAGGGAGACGATGACGAGGCAGCGGCAGCCGGAGGGGACGGGGAGGCGGGCGAAGTCAATGCGCCGTACCCGCCGGCACCGCCGCAGTTGCTGGAGCGCATTGTACACGCTGCCCAGGACGCGGCACGGCGGGCGGTGGTGGATGCGATGCGTGGCGGCCGCAGCGGAAGTGGTGGTGGTAATGGGAATGACGTTGATGACGGTGATTTCGATGGACTAGGCGGCGGCGAGGACGGGAGCGCGGAGGGGGTGAGTGCCCCCGCAGCTGCGGGTGGCGGGGGGGATGGCAGCGCGGCCGCGGTGGAGGTGTTGACGGAGGACCAGTTCAACCGACGCGTACCCCACCTACACTACCTAAGCTGGCGCGATGCGGAGAAGGCGGTTGCGGCGGCCCACCACGCCCGCGGGCTGCCGCTCGATACTTTTGTTGTGTGCAGCGGCCTCCCCTACGGAGGTGAGGAAGAGGCGCTGGAGCCGCTGTTCCGCCTGGCGTGGTCGGCACAGCCGGAGAAGGAGACTGACGGAGCGGCAGGTGCGGGTGTGGACGTGTCGACAGGTACGTTCACACCATCAGAAGCACCAGCGGAAACGGGGACAGGGGCTGCCACAGATGCGCACGCAGTACCCGCTTTGAACACACCCACGAACGCCGCCGCCGCCGCAGCGGCCGCCGTCCCTGCCGCCACCGCCGTCCTGCCGATCTTCGGCGACGGCACGCAGGCCGTTCCCCTCGTGCACGCCCAAGACCTCGCCTGCTTTGTGCGCAAGCTCCTGCGCTGCCCCGCCGCCAGCCTGCCCTTCCCGGAGCGGCGTTACCTCTTCGCCACGGACGGCAGCAACAGCAACACGTGGTCGTCCATTGTGGGCGGCGTCAACCGCATGTTTGGCGGCCGCTGTGCCCTGCAGCCCGTCCCACCCTCGGCCTACCCACTTTACCGCGACGTCGACAAGTTCACGCTCAACGTGCGGGTGGAGGCGGAGTCGATGAAGGCGCTGATGGAGCGCCAGGATGATGCGGAAGAGGAAACGGCGTCCGGCGTGGCAGGCGCGATGGGCGACAACGACGCGGCGACGGCGGCGCGGCTGCCCAACACGTGGGTGGCGGAGGGCGGTTTGCATTGCCACCTGCGTGCCGTGGCGCACGAGTTCGCCGCCGCCCGCGGGGTGCAGCCGCTGCGCATCGCCCTGGTGGGTCCTCCGCTTGTGGGCAAGTCCTACCTCGCCGCCAAGCTGGCCCGCCACTACCGCCTCCCCTGTATCTCGATGGACGGCGTGGTGGCCGAGTACACGGCGGCGCTGCGGGCGTTGCGGGAACGCATGGCCGCGGCGAAGGCGGCGGTGACCGAGGCGGAGCGGAAGCGGCGGCTGGCCATCAAGCGCCGCCGTGTCGTGCTGCGGCAGCAGCAGGAGTGGGACGCCGCCGTGGAGGCCGCTGGCGGGGCCGGCGGCGGCGTGGGCGGTGCCAGGGCTGCGCACGACGAGCTGGACGAGGCTCTCGATGACGCGAGCAGCAACACGGAGGGTGGCGGGCAGCACCCGCAGTCGCAGCCGCACCCGTCGTCGCCGGCGGCCACCCAGCAGATGCGCGAGGTCGCCGCCAGCGCCTTCGAGCTCACCCCGGCCGAGGAGGACGACATCACGCGCTTCGTGCAGGACTGGTGGCAGGAGCAGCCGCAGGTGCAGGCGTGGGCGAGCAAGGCGGGGGAGATGGAACGCGTGCTGCTGCTGCGTCTGCACCCCCGACCGCCCACCCCAGACGCCAACCCGAAGAAGCGCGCCGCCGGCGGTGGGGGCGGTGGCGGTGGCGGCAACAAGAAGAAGGGCAACGCCAGCAAAGACGCGCAGAAGTCGAAGGAGGACGAGGAGGAGCTGCGGCAGCTGAAGGCAAGTCTGCAGCACGCCCCGTTTCAGGCGCGCGCGCTGACACTCATGCTGCGCTGGCGACTGGCGCAGCCGGACTGCCGGGTGCAGGGCTTCGTGCTGGACGGCGTGCCGGCCACCCTCGAGCTGGCCCGGATGATCTTCAACGCGGATACGGGGGAGAGCGGCGTGCAGCCCCCAGCGACGGAGGAGGAGGCGCTGAAGCCGCGCTACGCCGGCGAGGGCGGCTACACAGGCGGCACCGGTGGCGGGACAGAGGGTGACGGCAGGGGCGCCAACAGCGCCAACGGCGGGGGCGAGGGCGGGGCGGCCGGTCCGGCGTCCGCGAAGGAGGTGGCGAGTGACGCGCGACTGCCCGACCACGTTGTGGTGCTGCAGGCCTCCGACACCTTTCTGCTCAGCCGCTTGCGGGCGATGGGGGTGGCCGCAGAGCGGCACCTCAGCTCGAACGGCACGAAGGCGAGCGCGGTGGACGGCACGAGTGCGGTGGACGTGGAGACGTTCCAGCAGGACCTGCAGACGTACAAGCGGGAGTACGAGGAGGCCACCTACTCCGTCCTCAGTTACTGGGAGTGCGCCGCGGCGGCCGTGTCGCCGACGTCCGCGGACGGCTCGCACGGCCGCAGCGCACCACGCGAGCGGCGGGCGGAGGTGCACCTGGTGACGGTGGAGGGCCACGAGCCGCTCGTGCCGGCCCCGCCACCGGCCTCCGCCTTTGCCGAGGAGCCGGTCGGCGACACCGAGCAGCTGCTTCGGCAGGTCATCGTAGGGCCCCCGCACAACTTCGGCCAGAGCCTGGAAGAGGTGCAGCGCGAGGCGGTGCGGCAGCGTTGTCTAGCGGAGGAGGAGAGCCGCGCGCAGGCCGCCGCGGTCGCCGCGCAGGCCGCTGCCGAGTCCGCCGAGTGCGCCGAGGAGCAGAGCACGCGCGCGAGCGAGGATGAACGGCTGGCGGAGCTGAAGCGCGCCGATCTGGCCGAGCTGGAGGCGCGCAAGCAGCCGATGACGCGCTACTTGCAAGAGCGGGTGCTGCCTCTGCTGCACAAAGGGCTGTTAGAGGTGTGCGCAACGCGACCCGAGGACCCGGTGGACTTCCTTGCGGAGTGGCTCATTCGTCACAACCCGCACGACGACACTTTCTGCGACATATGAATAGAAAAACAAGGCTTTTTTTCTCAAAATTACACCCTCGTCTTTTCCAGGTGTTTATTGTTTCTTTAGTGCGCCTGCTTTGCACTTGATGTTAAAAAAAAGAAAAGCGATGTAATCATCTCAATTCGTGTCATGATAGTAGCTGCTGAAGTTTGTCGCCATTATGTAAATTACTTAACAACGGCAACATATCTTAGTCGCATGTGAATGTGAGTCATAAAGTTTCTGTACCTTTAATTATTACCTCATGCATGAATGCTTGTGTGACTGTACAGTAGTCAAACTACAAACAACGAGATAATACCAAACAAAAACAGCATGAGACGTGTGAGTCGTTATGCAGCGCGTGTGCCTCCACATTTGAGCGGAGCACGGCTGAAAAACGTGCCTTTTCTTTGAAGCTAGATCCCTGCGTTTTGACGTTTGCGCTTGGCTAGTTGATCCATTTTCTTTATTTAAGTTGAATAATAATGCACAGTTTTATCGTGTTAGGAAATCGAGAGAAGTGTCCCAATCACCGCATGTGCTATTGATGTTTTCTTTGTTCTGCCAAGCTGTCATGTGCAACGCTGCTGCCTACGGTGAACGAAGATTGTCGTTTTTTTACTAGCATCGGCGGACATCTTTTTTTTTCCGCCTTGTAGCTTACAACATTTCTCTCTTCTTCCTCTTAACTCTCAGAGCTGTTTCAAGAAAAAACGTACGACAGCAAACAATTTAGCATTTCACTCTGCAGTCTAGCACTGTGCGTTTGTCGTATTGCTTCTGCATTTGGCACACCACTCCATCCCGTGTTAAAACTCTCCCTTCCGTTGCGTCAATTACTCTATCTCAGTTGCTCATCTTTTTTTTTTTATCTGGCATTTGCCCTTATCCACGT
>MDUD01001585.1:0-10761 GCA_002216565.1 Crithidia mellificae | reverse complement strand
TGCTGGACGACGCCGCTGGGGCTGGTGGTGCGGCAGCCGTACCGAGTTCGCAATGAATGTTCGCTCTTCACCACCGTAGGCTACACCCGCATCGCAGGCGATGCAATTGCCCCGGCGAGCCGCAAGCAGCTCACGGCCATCGCACCAAACCTCATCCACTCCCTCGATGCGACCCACCTTGCCATGACGGCATTAGAGATGCAGCACCAGGGGCTGTCGATGATGGCCGTGCACGACTCGTACTGGACGTACGCGTGCGACCTACCAAAGCTGTCGCAGGTGCTGCGGGAGCAGTTCGTGAACCTCTACTCCAAGTACGACCCTCTGTGGGAGCTGAAGGAGCAGTGGGAGGAGACGTACTTCATGGATCTGCGCCGGCACGGCGTGAAGCTGCCGGAGCCACCAAAGCGTGGTGACTTGGACCTTAACTTGGTGCTCAAGTCTCCTTACTTCTTCTCTTAAGATTCTGCCTTCTGCGCATTTGGCTGGCATGCGTTTTCTGTCACCGTCGTTCAGGGCGAAGTAAAAATTATGGAGGGCACAAACGATAGACAAGCAGCGTTGTAGAAGAGCGTTTCTGCGTTTTAATATGACGTTGTCGGTGAGGAAGTGTAGGACAGCGTGGAAACGCAAGTGATGTTGTTGTTGCTGTAAAAATTGCGCAGAATTTAATTGAGTAGTTCGTTTTTTTTTCCCCCTGACATGATGCACACGATTAACGACGCCTCGTTTCTTTTTTTTTTTTCCTTTGTGTCGAATTCTACAATTCGGCTTCTTCACATTACTTTAGAGTTTGTGTGCAAAAGCGTCATGTTTCTTTATGTTTTTCAATTTTTTTTTTTTTGGTTGTGGTAGTTTTGGATGCGGTGTGTTCCCTGAAATTGTTCATCTGTAACTCGATGAGAGAGTCTGCTTTCTCCTTCCTGTCAGAAGAAAAAAAATCTTTTTTGCTTTCTGCGACCGCACGCTGAGTTTGTGCGGCAGTTCTCTGTGAAGTTAAACAAAGTATTGAAATCGTTCTCCAAGAAAAATTTATTATTTTTTCTTTTTTTTTCTAATATTTACGATGTTTGGCAAGGCACGTCAACCTGCTTTATGNAAAAAAAACTGCGAACTTCAAGATGCTAAAAGGATACTTAGACTTTGCGAAATAAAAAAAAATGATAGTTGCAGCACAAATAGTTTACTTGTTAAAAAGTAACAGATCTATCTTAAAGACAACCTCAATGAGAAGACAAAGTTGAGAGCCAAAGCACATTGTCATTGCTTGCAATCGTGGAGCCTTGAATTTTTGTAGATGCTCTCCCTTTTTCAAAATGTCGAAAAATGTCAATGTCTTGTCTTTACATCTGCATGCTCATGCACATTTATCTCCTATAACATTTCGCTGCATGCACTCCCTGGCTCGATCAGTAGTTGTACAGTTGGGTGAAACAAATTTCAAAGCAAGTTCTATCCACTCACAGCGTGTGTGTTTTTGAGAGGTCATTTTCCTTTGGTTTCCCACACATTATCTGCAACCATATCTTTAAAGTGTTTCCTTTGCGTTTGACACCATAGAGTTACCGGTGCTATTGCACTTCCTTTTTCATCTAAGATTCATATCTCCCCTTTTCTTTTTTCTTATCATTGATTTAAAGGCACTAACCTTCTTTTTTTTTTGACTCATTGCTCCGCATTTTACACTTGCCACTTATTCTTTTGTTGCCACTAGAAGCCTCGCAACGTAATTCTCTCTTTCTCTCCTTTTTTCCCCCAATTCTACGATGAAAACCGCAACGTTGCAGTCATCCTCAGCCGATGCGGTGGCGCAGCGTACGGCGGCGCGTACAAAGTACAGCACCACGACAAAGCGAAGCGGCATTACCCGGCTTGCTACACCGAGTTTCCTCCCCCCAGCACCAACAGCGAAAACACCGGCCTCCTCTATCGTGCCTACCACCGCGGCTCAAAGAGAGAGTCCCCCACGGACTAAGGTGATGTCATCTTCAATTCAGCCAGCAGCACAAACAAACAGCACGGCTCATGAGCAGAGTGAGATGAGCAGCTCTGCTGGAAGACCTTCAGGTGCTCTTGTCACTCTAAATAATTCGCCCAGCACTTCCACAGGCAACCCAATTTCGTGGAACCACCGTGTGGCAGCCGTGTGCCAGCGTCTGGAGCAGTCAATGCAGGAAACCGAGCTGATTCTCATGCGCGAGGCATCATCAGCCCACTCAACTGACAACCAACACAATCCAACGTCTGGGCTCGACAACAAGCACAACCCGCTGACGGACGCATGCGTGCCGACGCCAGCGCAGACGCTAGCCGCGGTGCAGCGGTATCGCAGCGGGTGCATGTCCGTTCTACTGGAGCTGCACGCGATTCTTGAAGAAGGCGCTCTACGAGATGGAATGAAAGACAGCAGTGATGCTGGTGAGACACATAGCATCGACGCCAAGACAGCGTCTGACTGCTCTCCCGCAAACGGCAAAGAAGCTGTAGGCGTTTCTCCGGTCCTTTCCACATCAGGTGCAACGCCCACACCCGCAACTTCGCCCTCGCACTCTGACGAAGTGAAAGAGTTGCAGCAACGCTATCATCAACTCGAGGCCCGGCTGTCCAAAACACTCAAGACCCAGGCAGCGTACATGGCCGAGGTAGCTGCACAGCAGCGCCACCGCGAGCGTGTTGGCATCTTTGGCGAGTACATGTGGACGACTCGGCTGCTGGTGGAGCAGGAGGCGGCGGAGCGGGCGCACCTGATGCAGCTGCGCGACTACACCCTCTCACACGTTACGGCAACGCAGCCACCGAAATCCGTTGGAATCAACGCAGAAGGTCACAAGGGAGTGCGTGCCACGGTTGCCTCGGCTCCTGATGTCGCAACGACAATCCCACCTCCACGCCCGAGGCAGCCATCGCCTGACAAGAGCACTGCCGCCGTTGCCCGCCTCACCGCGGAGAGGGATGCGCTGCTGGCGGAGCTGAACCAGCAGACGAGTCGCACCCAGTCCCTGCTGAGCGGGCAGCGCCGCGACGTCCAGGCGGCCAACGAGCGCGCGTTGGCGCAGATGGCGGCACGCCACGATGCCGAAAAGGCGGTCTGGGAGGCGAGACTGGCGGAGGCCACGCGTACGACGGCGGCGCTGCAGGAGGCGTGTGCGAGGGCGCAGGACGAGCTACAGAGGCTCCGGGCACGGCAGCAGGAAGCCCAGCAGTACGCCGCTCTCACGCAGGACGGCCTGCAGGGGCAGGTGAAGGACACGACGAAGCGGATGTGGCAGCTGCAGCTCGCCAACGACCACCTCGACGCCAAAATGCGGGTGCTGCAGCGGGAGCTGGAGGAGGTGCGCCTTGATCGATCCCCGCTACGAGAGCGGCCAGCCCCACCTGTGCCTCCGTCAAGCGGAGAAGAGGAGGCGGAGAAGAAAGTTGCGAGCAGTGAAGCGGAGGAGAGGGTGGCTGCGGTGCCGGCGCTGATTGGTGTGCCGGCTGCCGCGCGCATGGCGCGGGCCTCTACCGTCGACACCACAACCACCTCCGCTACCACCCCGCGATCTGCCAGGACGAGTGCGTCACTGCGCAGCATTCCGCGCCTGCCAGACCCTCCGCTGTTGCAGCGCACGGCCGTCAGCGATATCCGCTACGGTGAGCCGCTCCATGTGCTTGACGAGTTGGCGCATCACCAGCGGCGCAACTCAGATGCGGGCGGTCGCAGCAGTCACGGGCCTCTCACACGTCACCCCAATGCACGTGACGTCTCCACCGATGAGGACGGCGAGGCGAGTGTGAACCCATCCGTGTGGCTCGCGTACGAGGAGCGCAGCCTCCTCGCGAGTACCACGCCCACAAAGCACGAGCGCCACTGCAGCAACAATTGTGGCCGCGCAGAGTACCCTCGCCCAACGGCGTCGATCACCTACGCATGGGGTGAGGCCCGCCATCCCGCCGTGCCTTCAGCGCTGACATCGACCCCAAGCAGCCGCAACAACAGCAGCAGCACCACCACCCGTCGCACCTCTGCGGTGCCATCTTTTCCCGTGTCCACCTTCTCATCTACTCGTCGCGCCTCTTCAGCTGCCGGTGCCGTGATGCCTCCTCCTCCTCCTGCTGTGACCTTTGCCACGCACACACCAGCTCGCGGGGGCAAACAGAACGACCTGAGCCTCGCTGACACCCCTGACACTGCGGCAGCAAATGGCGCAGAGGGTGGTGCGAACGCGTCCTACATGAGTGAAGGTCCGACGGTGTACGTGTCGGCGGAGACGCGCTCCCGCCTCAGTGCGACGGCCACCACACGGACCTCCACAACAATGATGACCCCAGCGGACCGCTACGGCGACTGCCCGGGCGAGGACAGCTACCTGGCTCAGCAGCAGCGACAGCAACGGCAGCCACCACCGCAACAGCGTGAGGCACCGGTGCTGCTGCGGCGGCAGCTCTCCCTCGATCGCACGCCAGCCGCCGCTCCCCCGCACGCCGCCTCGGTGGCCACCACCCGCGACTCCCGTGCCGATAGAGAGGCCGAGGAAACGACCTTGGATGATGATGATGTTGACCAGCCGATTCTCACGTACACCGATGTGGACGATAACGACGTGGAAGAGGAGGGGGCAGAAGCAGGGCTGGGAGAGCCGGAAGTGGAGGTGCCCCCCTCCCCACCACCACCGCCGCCCCTGCCGCGCTCCAGCCGGTCACCGCCCATCGCTACCCTCGTCCCCTCCACCCCGCCCAGCTCACGCACGCACGTCATCTCTGAAGGCGACGAGGAGGATGCGGAGGACGGGGCGTGGCCACCGTTGACGGCCCCACACGGCGCCGCCGCCACCTCGCGCAGCAGCCCGGCAACCCTCACCTCGAAGGGCAGCGAAATAGATACCGACGACGACGAGGTGCAGGAGCGGCACACGACGAGTCCCTCTCCTCATCGCAGCAACGGTGCGATGCGTGTGCGAGAGGCGGAGGCGGAAAACGCACGAGCTGCAGCTGCGGTGCCGGATGCGGAGGACCAGGAGGAGGACAGCACGGCTGCCCTGCCCCCCTCCGCCCGTGCACGGCTGGAGAACGTCCGCAGCGAGATTGTGCGCCACACGGAGATGCTGGAGCGGGAGGTGCAGGCGGTGACGGCCCGCCACGACGCGGCGCAGCGGCAGCGGCGGCGGGAGCGTGACCGCATTCGCGTCAACGCGGCCTCGCTTCACGCGAGTCCGACCGCCCACGCGGCGACGCAGCGCGAGGCCGCCGGCCACACCGAAGATGGCGAGGCCGACGACGGCAGCACGAGTGATGTCGACCGTGCGCTGGAGCGGCTACACATTGCGCAGCAGGAGGACGATGATCAACTAGCGCAGTACTACGCCGAGGTGAATCGCAAGCGCGTCGAGCTGGAGCGGTGCTTGCGAGTTGTGGAAGAGAGGCTGTCAGCCCGGCATTGCGACCCCGCAGCTCAATGAGGCTGTGTGTTTGTGTGGAAGTGGGCGTACTCAGTCTAGAGAAGAAATGTGTTTGTTAGATCAAGATGCACCGCTATCGTCTCCATTCAAACCAAAATATATAGATATATGCTTTTTTTCTCTTCTTTTCCAGGCAAACAAAGCAGTTGAACTTTGCCACGACACAGCTGATATTATTAAAAATTGCACGGTTATTTTCGTTTTTTGTGCGGCTCAAAATTCTCAAAGCAAAAAGTAGTCTTGCCATGGCACTCCGCCGAATCGCATAACAATCTCTCTCTTCCTCTCTCTCTCCTGTTCTTTCTCAACCTTAATTTCCTGGTCTCGCCAATTTAAACGGAGCGCGAAATCACCTTTCCAAGTCAGCGTCATATAATATTAAAGGAACAACAAAAATTAGCGACTTTGCATTTGAAGCCCGATGGCGACCGTGTACTTTCTCGACGTCAGCTCTTCTGCCTTCTCTTTTCATTGCTCAACGCAAAATGCGCAAGCCGCATCCGCCACGTGCCCTCCCTTGTCCTGGTGGTGTGCAGGGGAGGTGGCGCAGTGGACTTCGACCGTCGCGTTGTGCGATGCGTGGGCAGCAGTGTTTCGCGAATCACCTTCGAATGGCACCTGCAATGGCGGCCGATGTACCCCAGGCGCAAGCAGCTGCGATCGCGCCATGTATACTGCATTTGGCGAAGAGGGTGATGCCAGTGCAGATGAAGGGAAGGAGGAGGAGATGAAGGATGAAGGCGGCGCTTGTGAAGTGTACGATGGGCTTACACAGGTTACGCCTATCCCATCGCGGTTGGTCTCCGCCGCACCGTATCAGCTTTGCGCTTTTCCCTCCGGCGTAGAGATTCGGAACAAGTACTTTGCTGTAAATCTGTCTTTTGTGGTGGGTGCCAGCAGCAGTTTGTACGCTTCAAAAGCGGAGGTCCTCGCTGCTCTCTCGCAGTCCCTGCCGCACACCTCACGATGCGCGGGACAGCCACGTAGCTATGGTGGAGTGCTCACCGCGAATCTAAAGCAGGATCCAGCAGAAATGCCGTGGCATCTGCTGCCCCGTGGCCAGGGGTGTGCTTTCCGTGCGGTAATGGTGTTTCTGCAGGCAGAAGACAACGCAGGTGAGATGACGGCGGCGGCATCCAACGCAAAGAAGAAAGTGAACGTGTCGGCGCATGTCTTCAGCGCAGCTGCTGCTCAGCGGGAGCGTTGGCAGTACTTTGCCGTAGAGAACGGCTACGAATGCATCTTCCACGCCCCCCTGACGCGTGTGCCTTCAACGGGCAACGAGAACGAATTTATGGAAGTGGTGTCCACCTCATCAGGTCGGCGTGGATTGCTGGAGGCGCCGCTAGAAGGTTCAAATCGTCTGTACCAAATTTTATGCAATACGCTGTGGCCTGCCGAGGTGCGCATCGAAGTGTCCAACGAAAGAAGTACAGCAGCAACGTCAACAACAATGAAGAATCAGCATCACCCTGAACAACCTCTTCACCCTGCACCTTCCAGAAACGCGTTTGTGGTTGTGGGCAACAACGCACAAGTTATGCTGAACCTTTTCACCAACCCTTCTACGCAGCGCGAAGCCCGAACGCGGCGGCAGCAGCGCTTCTTCACAAAGTACGTCGAGGACAAACACAATGACACAGATGTCCGCTCCTTGCAACAAGCGGCGTTCAGAGCGTCACCTGAGGCACCACCTTTGAGCTCAGAAATCCCTGATGTATCCTGCGATGATTCTTCCCAACGTCCAGCGAGCTCCACGACAGACAGCACACACCCCTTTCCCCGTCGTCGATTCCGTGCTCCCTCTGACCCATCCCTCGTGTTAATTAACAAGTACTACGCAGCCGTCGCCCAGCCGCAGCTCTTGCAAACTGCTTTCTTCTCTCCTCCTATGCAGGACATGCTGGACCGCTACTGGGAGCAGCGCTTTGCCGCCGCAGACACTCCGCAGCATCTGTGTACGGCAGCCCCGGCTCTGGTGCTCTGGCCCCCGTCACCGTCCGCCTCCTCCTCCTTCTCGTGTGTGATTCCGCAGACAGATTTCTACACTTCACCGAGCGGTGAGCAGGCGACAAACACGGGTGCGGCGGAGAAGCGCAGCGACGCCGGTGTGGAGGTGCGGAGCGCTTACCCGCCTTTGGAAACCATTTTGGATGCTCTAACACGTCATGGGTGCGGTGAGATCGTGGTCGTGGTTCCCGCGACCACCTCTCTCCCAGTGCGTAAACGCGGCGATGCAGCGGGTGCCTTGACACCGTACGAGCTGCACCTCTGTGCGGAGCGCGGGGTCGAGGTAGTGGACCTTCGCGCGGTCCACTCAACCCCGTCACAACGCCTCGTAGCCGCGGTGACAGAAGGCATGCGTCCACTTCCGGTTCTGCGCGACGAGTACGACGTGTGCGCCACGCGTGCGATCGACCGGTTAGAAGAAATTCTTCACTGTGTGCAGTGGGATCACAGCTACCCCCTCCCACCACCGCTTCTTGACCGCTCTCATGGCGCACCTGAGGCGGAATGCGACACGCCGACAGCCAACACCTGTCTTCTCCTCACGTTTGGCTTGGACGCCTTCGAGGAGGAAGCGTGGATGGAGGAAGTGGTGGCGGCCCTGCAGCCCGCGGTGTCCTCCACCGCCGGCACGGCGGACGCGGTGACACGCGACATGGCTGATCTTGCCGCGGTGGCGCCTTCGATCGCTGCGGCGCTCCATCACGGCAGCGCGCAGCCGCGGCGCGGGCGAAACCTGCCATCGCACCCCGTCCAAGTATGCAACTCGTACTTCACGGCAGATGTGAAGATAAGTCTATACGGGGGGCTGAGCGAGCATTACGGTGCCCCTACCGTGTCTGCCGTGTCGTCTGGGTCGTTTACCCGTCTTGCCGCGCTGCAGCCTGATTGGCTTGACGCGTACGACGGATACGTTATCGTGACCAGCCTGCAGATGCTGCGCGAAGCGGGCAAAGCCGCTGATGACCGCGAGCCGCAGTTGGCCCGTGTGTCAGAATTTCTTGACGCGCTTCGTGGCCTCTCAAAGAAAGCTGCGTCGTGGCTTTCGGCACCACACACCGGCGGGCCGTCGCCCTGCACGGACACCTCAACGGACACGCCGCTGGCGCTTCTCTACGTGACAGATGGGTGCTGCGCCTCGCACCCCATGGCGCCGTTCTGCGCTGACGAAGTTTACACCGCGCTGAATACGGTCATGTCGTGCGCCACGCGCGACAACGGTGGCAGCAACAGCAACGATGAGGAAACGTTTCTCGCATTAGAAATTGTCGTGGCCAGCTCCGCAACGTCCTCTGCATCCTATTTGGACGGAGACGACTTTATGAACGGCACGCAGCGTATTCGAGAAGCCTTTCAACAACAGCTGTGGCCGCATCGCTGCTCGCTGCCTCCGCGTCATCAGAAGCAGCAGCAGCGTCGCCTTTACCCATCTTACGAGGATGATAGCAGCAGCCATAAAACGGAAAGTGCACTGAGCATTGCAACGAAGAAATCGACCACAGAAGCTGTGCCACAGAAATGCACTCGCGTTCCGGATGCGGCGCCAGACGCGACTGCGGCGACTGCCTCGGTGAAAGGCGCAGAGCAGCCCGAAGCAGTGCCCAAACCGAGCGTGCCGGCCAAGACGGACTCCGTGTGGATTGCGCCAGCTGTTGGGTGTGCCTTGCCGCCTGACTTCCTGATCGACCCCGAGAGTCTGCGAAGTGTGCCGTTGCATTCGGCCTGCGGGGCGGAACGTGCGTGGACGGCGTCAGGGACGGCGAGGGCTGCTTGCGGAGCTTCCGCACAATCTCGGGAAGGCGATCCATCGTCTTCTTCGGCAGCCCCCGCTGCGCCGTACAAGAGCAGCGGAGGCACGACAGAAGGTGTCAGCCACTCAGTCAAAAACTCTGCGACTTCGTTGACAGAGGAGGAGTTGATGGTGTGGATGGAAAAGATGAAAACGTACGGGCACCGGCTGGGGGAGGTGCAACGGAGAGAGCAGGCGGCAACGTTGGCGCTTGCGTTGGAGAGCCTGCTGTGAAGTCAAATCCGTCGCACGTGGCACAAACTGTACTCAAGCGCGATGAGCAAAAGCCGAATACATCTTAAAGAAAAAAAAGAACGATCTTTTATATAGCTGCACAGAAGACAAATAACAAATGAAAACAAACTATTGCGTTTGTCACGAGTGTTTTTGTTCCCACTGGAGCGTGATGGCCCCTAGATGATACGACACAGCAGATACATTGGGTAAGCGGCAGGCACACGGTTTTTCTGACAAGTGCTAAGGCTAAATATCACAATACATCTGTATTTAGGTTAAGCCGTTTAATGATAAGATTCTTTGACATTTGTCTCTCCTTCCTTTCTTTTCCTTTGTTACACACAACAATTACAATTAAATTTCCGTCTTTTTTCGAACTGAAAAGGAGCTTCACCTGAAATTAAGAAGCACTTTAGAGAGGTTTCCTGTACGCTCTCTGCGGAGCCTGGACACTGTGTTAGTAACGTGTCCGCCGCCCTCACGAAAGCATTATAATAGCTTCTCATCTTTTTGTGTTGTTCTTGAAAAGAAATAAAATAGCGGTTTTAGGGCAATGCAAAACAGAAGACAAGGCGGAAATTACGCCCGCGGCAACCGCAACGGCGGCGACTTCAGCGGCGCGCGGCCCTTCGCCGTCCGCACGCGCACCCGCTCGTGGGAGCGTAAGCCCAACGCCAAGCCGAAGAAGGCCGTCACCCCGGCGGAGCGCGCCACGCAGCCCATCACCCACGTTGTCCCCCTCGACCTCTCCTTTGGCAACTTCGAGTTCCAGGAGATGAAGAGCCTCGGCCGGCGCGGCGGTGGTGTGCGGGAGCTGTCGTCGCTGCTGCGGCAGGCACGCCGCAAGGCGTCAAACCACGCCGAGATGCTCCACACCCGCGAGGGGGCAGAGATGCGCAGCAACGACCTCATCTCCGCCGCGATGCAGCGGGCGGCGGGTTTGAAGGTGAAGGACGACGCGCAGCGCATCACCAAGGCGCTGGCGAAGCGGCGGAGCAAGAAGCGGCAGTCGGCGAAGAAGTGGGCGAAGCGCATTAAGGGGCTGGAGGACTCCGTCGAGAACGTCGTGAAAGACCGCTCCATTCAGAAGCAGACGATGCGGGCCCGGAAGGAGGCGAAGGTGCGTGCAAAGGAGAAGAAGCGCGGCGTTGTGCCTGGCGCGAAGGGCGGCAAGGGCGGTGATAAGGGCGGCAAGGGCGGTAAAAAGAGCTTTGGTGGGAAGAAGGGCTCGAAGAAGCAAGGGGCGGCAGGCGGGAAGCGTGGCAAGAGCGGTGGCAAGAAAGGACGCTC
>MDUD01001575.1:0-10905 GCA_002216565.1 Crithidia mellificae | reverse complement strand
GGCGGTTGGGTGCGCAGCGCGGTACGCCGCCGATCCGCTCTCGTCCCCCTCGCCAAGGTGTGGGGGTGCGATGCGGTGCGAGGGCGTCGTGGCGGCGTCACCATCGGACTTTTGCCGCTTTGCTTCACGCCGCTGCTTCTTGCGGAGAACAGCACGGCTGGGCATCGAAGAGGAAGAGAGAGAAACTGTAGAAAATGAATGGAGGACCGCTTTCGGTGTCCGTGCAAGCCTGATGAAGAGACAACAACGCAACAAACGAAAAAAAGGTTGACAAGTGCAAAAGGCTCTTCGTTCTATGGCGCGAGAGACAAGAAGTTTTGTCAGGGAGCAGTACAAAGAACGTTGTTTGTACTGCTTTTGAGTTCTGTTTTTATTGAAGATTTCTTTGAAACTGCCTTGAACAAACGGCGAACTTTGAGTGTTTCGAATACTGAGCTTTTACGGCCCCGGGCCACTTCAATTTGTATGGATGAAATGCACTTCAAGGAACAGCAAGGCAGAGACGGTGATTTAGGAAATGAAGCTAGTGATAGGTACAACACTGGATCGAGTACTAAAAATACTTGTTTGTTCTTCATATCACAACCGGTACAAGTGCCTTTTCGGAGATAGAAAAGAATTACGCTTTTTAGCTAAGAGAAATCTGCGTTACGCTGTACACTAAAGAAAAGGCTCTTCCATCAGTTTGCTCGCTCACGCAAGCATTGCAAGCAGTTCACTTGGAAAAGGGCGTTTGCGGAGTGAGAGCTGGCAATTGAAATTTGTGCAAAACAAAATGTCTCAGTCACGTACATTTAAATTCGCGCACAAAAACTAGGTTTGTTTGAATTTGTTGTTTTAGTGTAGAAAGCAACATATAGACATGCATTGGTCATGTAAAAAAAAGGAGAAGAAGTGACAGCGTGTATATATAACCATAGTTCAACAGACTTCATCAATTCAAATCGGAAAGCGATTGCAACATCGCCATAACAGCATCTAACGTGTAAAAGGTGTGCGGAAAAGGAAGAAAAAAAACCTGAGTTGGCATGGCAAAAGTGCACAACGCCTTCAATACGGAAAGTCAAACCACCAATAAAAGACACAGAAAGTATAGCAGCAGTCAAAAACGCAAAGAGAAGAAAAAAAAGTAAGTGGTTAATTTGTGAGCGAACAGGCATCACGTCGACATTGATGCAGTCTATTATGCGTTACAGCCACCACCAGTAAGTGAAAAAATAATAAAAACCACCTGTGTGTTTGAATTCAAATATCTCTGTCAAGCAGGGCCACCGCTACGCTTTCTTGGCTGCTGCTGCTGCTGGGGCTGGAATCTCGGAGGCGACGGGCAGCGCATCTGTCAAAGCGGCCCCCGACAGCGATTCCGTGTCGGCGTGGTAGGCGTCCTCTTCGTCGTAAACAATGTCGTCGAGATCCGGCACGACGTCCTCAAAATCTTGCTGCCGCCGGCTGAGCTCCTCCACGATCTGACGGCGCTGGTGGCTCGGCGCGGTGAGCACGCCGCCGGTGCGGCGGTCTTCGGACAGCAGCACGATGCTGGCGAGGAGTGCGAGAAGAGCGGAGAGAAGAAAAAGCGCTTCCGTCCACATAAAGCCTACCAGCGGGGGCAAGTCCTGATCTGGCAACGCCCCGCCGCCGCTGCCGCTGCTGCTGTTGCTGCCGCCATCGCTGTCGCCACTTGTGCCCGCCCTGCGAAAGTGATCAAGAATGGCACCGGCTAGCATAGGGAAGGAAGCGAGGCCGATGTTTTGGATAGACGTCATCGCGCCATAGGCCACCCCGACAACGTTATCGGGCACCGCCCACGGAATGGAAGGCCACAGCCCCGAGACGAGAAAGCTGTAAAAGGCGCCCATCAGCACCATCAGCAGAGGCGCTGGAAGCATCGTCGCCATGAACACGACATGAATGGACGCAAAGCAGGCGCAGGCCAGGATGAGCCAGTACGTGTTGCGGCCCACCGCATCCACCACAAGCCCAATCACCGGGCTGGCGACCGCGGAGGTGATTTGGTAGAAGGAAAGGTACCGCGCCGCGGTGTCGCCGGAGTAGCCGTACTTCACCTCGAAGAAATTCTTGCCGACGCCCATAAAGGGGAAGATGGAGGTGTAGCAGAAGACACACACGATGCACAGCAGCCAGTAGGCAAACGGCATCCGCACAATGTCGGTCAGCTTCATCGCATTCGCGTCCGCCTCGACCTCCGCCGCCCCCTCCTCCTCCGTGATCGGCGTCAAGTAGCCGGTGCGCTCCGCGTAGCGGTCCGCCAAAACAAGGACGCCGCACGCACAGACGGAGATGAGGCAGGCCCCGGTGCCGGCCAGCGTGGCCGCCTCCACGCCCCACCGATTCGCGATAACAGGGGAGAAGAGAAAGTTGAAGGAGGAGCCGACGCGCGAGAAGCTGATGGTGATGCCGAACGCCAAGGCCATGCCGCGGCGGCCTTTGAACCAGCGTGCCACGAAAGCCGACTGAGAAACGGAGAGTGACTCGCCTCCAAGGCCGAAGACGATGCGGCCCACAATCAGCAGCCAGTACATGGTGTGGTGCACACCAACGTAGAAGAGCACCGAACCCATGAGAATGAGGCTGGTGAAGAGCAGCATGGCCCGCCGCAGCCCAAGGTACTTGTCAATCAACAGACCACCCACAACAGAGAGGACCGTGTTCGGCCACGAGTAGACGCTGTAGAGGTACTGATTCATGCTCTCCGTGTACGGGTAGCCATGGCTTTTGAAGTAGTTCTCGATGGTCTGGCCGCTGCCGCTACCAATGGAACCTGGGAAGTCGTAGATGTAGTAGCTGCCGAAGGTAAGAAAGCACGCGACGGCCAACACGTACCACCGCAGTTCCTGCGCCTCCTGCTGTAAGACTTCCCACACCGTCTCAGACCGCTCGTCTGCGATCACCTCTGTCGCGGGGACCTCGACGGACATTGGTGCAGCAGGACAAAACAAAAGAGGGCAGCTGCAATAAAAAAAAAAATTAGATAGTGAGCACAACCAGGAACGTTGCAACAATTCACAAAGAAAGCTGAGAAATAAAAAGCAGCTTGGCAGAAAAGAAAGAAAAAGCAGGTAATTCGATAAAAACTTGCAGAATGAAGTAAAGAAAAAACCAAAGCTCTGAAAAAAACAAAGCAGTAAAAGTGAAGTGTTCTAATGTGACAGTGGTGCGCGGTGGCTGCAATTGAGTCGCGAAGAGGCGCCAATGATACAAGATAGAACTAATAGCCGAATAGAAAACGCGCAGCTGAGTTGACTCGATGTGTGTATATAATCTGATAATAAAAACAACTATCAGACAATTGATGAGTACCTTTTACTTGTACCTTTGCTCTCTCTGAGTTGATGAAGCTTGCCTTTCGCCTCTTCTGGAATATGTTTAAAAAATATAGGGAGAGTGAAAAAGAAGCGCGATGTCTTGGCACTTTAGCACAAAATGCACAGACAGGGAATAAAAAGGGGGTTCACCGAAAGAGAATCAGCAGCTTGAAATTTACAACAGTTCAATAGTTTAAGAGGCAGTAGAAATCGCAGACGATTGCGAAACGCCAAAGCAGAAAGGAGTGAGATTGTGTTTTGTTGTTTTCCTTATTTTTTTTTTTGCAATTGAGTGTACTTGCAGCAGTATCAGTTGCGTTGAGTTTCATCTCAAAAAGAAGATGGAAATTAACAGAAGAGAACGATTTTGTGATTCGGGAGGGAGAAAAAAGGAGAAGTTTGTTATAGAGCAACCTTGCTAATAATAATCTTTTTTTTTTTTTCTCAGAAAGCATTCAAGTTAATTAACTCTGACTTTTTCGCACAGGATAAAGCTGCTCGTGCACTCTCATTTTAAAATGATTTTTCGGCAGATTAAAGGCAACTTAACTCGGTGAGTTCCTCAATGAACAGAGGCAGTGCAGCGCGCGCCTTCACACGTAAAGTGAATATTGCGTAAATAAAACGGAAGTTCTGCCACTTCATAATATGCATTGTGTGCACAAGCAGCGATTAGCTGCACAAATCAGAGAGGTTTTTAGCTTTTTTTTTCTTTAAGATGTGACTCCATAATAGGAGATGTCAGCGGTGCAGTAGATCCCTGCGCGCGCGGTAAAGTCGTTAGAAATCGTCAAAAGGAGAGTACTTGAACATGCCAAATATACAGAGGAGAAATAATGCATTCATGAGCCGGAAAAGAAAAGGAAAGAAAAACAAAGAAAGCAAAAACGTTATTAGAAAACAGGCAAAAGGAAAAAAAAAAGCAAGTAAGTAAAACAGACGCAACAGCAACAAAAACAACAACAAAAAGAGAAGCTATATTGTCTCATTCCTGTACGCAGGCAGAAGAAGCAAAGATGCATGCAAATACCGATAATTATTTGTAAGTTGGCCCATCGGCTTAACTGGATACCAGAGGGAAAAAAAAGGGTCGTAGCTTGTCACAATTGCCTTTATCTCTAAGCCGTCTGATCAACACGAATCCACCATGCTCCTCCATCACAGCTCAAAGTAAGAAAAGACAAATTCAGACAGAGAAAAGGAAAAAATTCTGCTGTCATGTGTCAGAGTGCAAAGAAGCGCAGAGAGAGGGGAAGCGAAATACAGCAGTGCAGAAGAAAAGTATCGCAGAGTTGCCAAATACATAGTGCGAGCGTCGAGCAGCTGTTTTGCAGTCGTCTCAACACCTCTCTTGATAAACAAAGATGGCAAGGAGAAAAAAAAAGTCTTTAACTTTGATTATCTTTCATTCGTTTATCTCTCCGTTGTTCGTAGATTTGCAGCAGTTGTTGTCTGATTACTTGCGTGATGGGTTGAGGAAGTAGCATGGAACACGTCAGCGTAGTTCCATAAATAAGTAAAAAAGAGAAATTAAAAGGACAAGTAAAACGAGGAAAAGCGCGTTTTGCCTTGCGATCAATCGAGTGTTGCACGGCTTTGATGATAGAGGGGAAAACAAAGATAAAAAGGGTATAGTAGCAACACGTTAAGTAAAAGAGGATAGGCGAGGCGCTACAAATTGTGTTGAGTGGCGAAAAGCTAACGTGAAGAAAATCGCTGTTCGGCATCACTGCTCGCGTGTGACTGCAAGCACCTAGACAATCAAAAACAAAAGATATAAAATATATTCCGAAAACCCCACTTGAGGTCCCTCATTTGTTCGACTGGAGTAACACACTTGATGACTACCATTAAACTGTGGAAAAATAAAAAGGATGTACCTTTTTTCTTTTTAAAAAATAAAAACGCTTAAAAACGTAGTTGCTGCTTCACCATAAGACGCAAGCCTGTGAAGGAGCATTGTTACTGTGCCGTTAAGTATGCCACTAAACTTCTTAGTTGAAAAACAAAACACCTACTACTCAAGTGCCGCGCTTGGCACAGAGCACAGACAACAAAAGAAAAAAAAATGGCTGTTAAATAGTTTTGAAAATCTACTCAGCCTGGCTTAGAAAGCCCTTTCATTCATGTGTGTGTAGGTTCGTGCACGGGCAAACCTCGCGTGATCCTTTACGAGTCCTTGTCGTTCTCGTGCTGATCCAGCATCGCGCAGCCGAGCGCGCCAAGGTAGCCGTCGTGCTCCAAGAAGTGCGCGCTGCAATCACCAGAAGACCAGTACTTCATCGTGGCGCTGATGAGGCTCCAGATCATCGGGTTGTCGCGCACAAAGCCACCGGCGAAGAAGATGTTCGGCACGCCATGCAGCCGCGCGTGCAGGTAGGCCAGCTGAGTGATGTTACCCGCAATCATGTTCAGCAGCGAACGCACAATGTCAATGGCCGACGCCGCCCGCGTGCCGTTGCGCACCACCGGCGACTGAAAGTGCGGCGACGCGGCGCGGCTGGAGAGCGGAGAGAGGATCTTGCTGGTGGCGTCGTCGTCGGCGAAGTGGTCGGTGTTGCTGAAGCGGTGCATGTCGTTGAAGCGCTCCGTGCCGAGCTTGCCAAAGGTGCTAGCCACCGTCTCCGATGACAGCATCGCCGGCAGGTCCTTTGCGTTGTAGCCGTAGATGTCTCCGACCAGCAGGTCCACGTTCTTGTTGTCGCCAGGCCCGTCCAGCCGCATAATCTCCATCACCTCCTCCCACGAGGTGAGGTTGGTCATGGTACGCACCAGACCCCAGAAGGTCGCCCCGCCGATGGGCGAGCCGCCCACACGCACGTGCGCGCCATCGGCCCCAGTGCACTTGATGAACGAGATACCGGAGCCGATGTTGATGAGGAGGTACGGAAACGGCGAGAAGCCATCTCCGCTGCTGACGAGCTTGTGTGGGTGGTGGATGCCGGTGGCCGGGTCAACAGTGAAGACGGACTCCGGCGCGATGCGGAGGACGAGGTTGAGGCCCTTCACCACCGCGTCCATCTCCTTCACCACGTCGAACTCGACGCCGAGCTCCTGCTGAGCGAGAGAGGCGTACTTGAAGGCGCCGCCGCCGGTGGCGCGCACCTTCGTCGTGTACTGCGGCTTGAAGGTGTTGAAGGCGTGCATGTTGGCCAAATAGGAGGCGAAGCGCGGAATCTGCTGAGACGGAATCTTCATGAAGCGCAGCGTGCCGACGCGCGAGTGCGGGTCGAGCCGCAACTCCTTGTCCGCCGCCTCCACGTCGGAGAAGTACTGGAAGGTGCGGAGACCCAGCTTGTCGGAAAGCGAGGAGGCTTCGTGGATGGCAGAGGGGAAAGGCGTGAAGCCGCTGGTGGCTGGTGGCATGAGGAAGGCGACCTTCGCGAAGGTGCCTCCGATGTCGATTGTGGCGGGCACCTGCAGGTGGAAGTCGTGCACGGCGTCCAGCCGCGTCGTCGTGCTCTCCGCATCGCTCATCTCCATCGCCGGCAGGTCCGCGCTCGAGGCGAGAGGCGAGGTGGTCGCGCCGGCGTACAGCCGCTCAAAGACGGAGGCGAAGTAGCTGCGCACCACCTCGCGGCGGATCTTGCCGAATGGGGTGAGGAAGGTGCTGTGGTCGCTGAAGGCGTGGGGGTGGAGGTGCACGTACTTGGGGATCTGCGAGGGATGCAGCTTCTCCTCCTTCGCCATGCTCGCGAAGTCGTCGGAAATGAGCTGCCCACCGAATTCGACCAGCTCCGCCCAGCTCAGCGGCTTCGCCTCCCCCTCCACCGGGTGCGTCTGGTACCACTCAAACTCGATCGTGTCGCGGTTAGGGTAGACCACCGCGATGATCGGCTTCAGCGGGTCGCAGTAGACGAAGACCGCGTTGACGTAGCGCGAGACGGAGAAGATGCGCTCGAGCTCGACGGCGACGCCGTACTGGAAGTTCACGGGCCACAGCACCCCAAGCGGGGCACCGAGGAAAGTGAAGGTGTTGTCGCGCTTCCGCTGCGCCGCAATCTCGAGCTCGATGGCAGTCGCCTCGCCTTTGCGCGTGACGACAACCTGGCCAATGCCCGCGTCATCGGAGAGCGAGTTGAGCGGCTTCAGGTTGATGTCGAGCGACGGCGCAGGGGAGCCGTCGATGGTTGTCACGCCGATGCAGTTCTGGTAGCTCACCTCACACACGCACGGCACGTAGCAGACACTGATGTGCTCGAGCAGGCTGAACGCGGTGCTCTCCTGCGAGACACTCAGAACGATTTTGCGCACCGACCCGCCCAGCTGCTTCTGGAAGGCGCGGAAGAAGAGGAAACGCAGGAGGAAGCTGTCCTGGCGGTTGATGTGGATGCGGCGGGAAAGCAGCTGGTAGACGCCGTTGAACATCCAATTGTACACCGCCCCGTAGCGGCGTCGTGCGCGGCTTAGCTGCAGCCGACTTGTCTGAAAGAGCGCCGGCGTGGTGACGAGGAGGGTGGGGCGGAACTTCACAAACGCCTCCTGCAGGTGCGCCGCGCCGGCGGTGGCGATAGCGTTGCCTTGGCTGAGCATCCCCATCACGCACACCCGCTGAAAGAGGGAGGCCATGGGTGAAAACCACACCATCGACTCCTGCTTGAAGGAGGAGGGCAGCACGCCCGTCATGAGCAGCACGCTCAGGTCGTGCAGGACGGCCGCGTGGCGCACAGGCAGCAGGGCAGAGTTGTCGCCGCTCGCCGCCGTGTTCGTGTTGTCTAGCACGTACGTCAGGACGGAGTTCGTCGTCACGTCCTCCTTGCTCGGCGCCACCGGGTTCAGCCTGCCCTTCTGCTCCACGTACTCGAAGGGAATTAACGCAATGTTAAGGTCTTTCGCCGTCGCGTGGTCGTCCTCGTCGGCAAACGCGTTCGTGTAGATCACCGTCTCCAGCTTCGTGGAGCGGCAGGTGAGCAGCGTCGCGACGGAGCTGCGGTCCGCCACGGCGACGCGGATCTTGTGCTGGTCCAGCAGCGTGCGCATGGTGCTTCGTTTGCCCGCCAGCGGCACCGTCGTGAAGCCATACAGGGCACAGGCCACTTCGAGGATGACCGCGTTGCGGCTCGGCTCGCACTCCACGCCAATGTGATCGCCGGCGCGGAAGCCCATCTCAAGCAGGCCGGCGCCGAGCTCCCGCGCGCGGATGTCCACCGTGCCGTACGTCATCCATTCCGGCTCGCCAAGCTCGCTTGTGGCGCCAAGGCACTTGAAGGTGCGGAAGCGCGTCACGCTGCGCTCCCACATCTCGGCGAGGGTGCGCACCCCCGCAAGCGGATTAAGCGTCTTGTTCGACATGCACAGCTCCCCCTTCTCCTTTAGTGCCTCGAGCGAGACAAGCGGCGGCTCGCCTGTCACCGGCAGCGAACTGTAGCGCTGCGAGGAGTAGAAGACGACCCAGCCCAGCAGCCCACACAGCAGGAGGGCCTTGAAGCTCACCGTGAAGGCCAGCCACGCCACCACCGCCACCAGCACCGCCTCCAGCCGCGTGTTCGACGTCGGGTTCGAATGTTCGTGGTTGGCGGCCTCGACCAGGCTGGACACGTTCAGCCGCGACGGCGTCCGCTCCTGCAGTGCCGCCGCCGCCGCCGCTGTTGTTGGTTGCACCGTCACGGTGACCCGGCAGGTTATGCCGAAGTGGTCGGAGAGGTACACGTAGGGCCGGCGGCTGCCGACCATGAACTTCTCCAGGTGCGGGTGGTCGACGCGCACGGCGGCGTTGGCGAAGAAGTAATCTTGTCGCTGCGGGGTGGACTCAAGGCGCTCCAGCTTGGACAGGCGGGGGAAGTAGAGGTTCGGCGGCCGCGTGGGTGGGTTCTTGCCCACCTCCTCGTAAATGACGTCTCGCAGCGTGCCGAGACTCTGAAGCTGGCTCAGTAGGTCCTGAAACTTGCGAGAGGTGTTCCCGGTCACCGCGTCGATGCCGTAGATGTTGAAGTCACCAGCGATGATGAACGGAACCTCGTCGTCGCCCTTCTGCGCAGCGGCGCGGCGCGGCGACGTGGCAGGCTGCCCCTGCACCTGCGACAGGGCAGCACGCACAAAGCGATGCACCTGCTGAATCTGCGACGACTCCGGCGGCAAGTTATCCTCCGGCCGCAGGTGCACGTTGAAGACGACGACGCGCTGATGGCCGTCCCCGTTGGCCGTCGGCAGCTCAATCTCAGCGAACAGGCAGCCCTTGCTGACCGTCGTCTCGCCGCGCTCATGGCTGCGAAACGTGTAGGAGCCGCGGTGCCAGATCGGGAAGCGAGAGGCGATGACGAGGCCGTTGTCGGAGCACACGTTGTACTGCAAGATCGTGCGGTAGGAGGGCTGACGCGAGATGACGTAGTAGTGAAATCCCTTCGCCTTGAGCCCGTCCAGCAGCATCTTCTGGTAGCAAAACTGCTTCTGCAGGGCGTAGGGCAGGTAGCTCGTCGCGTACACCTCCTGCAGCAGCACCACGTCGTAGGCGTCCACGTTGCCGAGAAACGTCTCGATGCGTTCATGCTGGTAACCACCACTGCCGCGAGGGAGAATGTTGAAGTTATAACTCAGCACTCGCGCTGAGGCGGTGTTGCGCTCAGCATCCGACATATTGGGCAGGTAGCGCAATGTATGCGGCAGCAGCTCTCAATAAAATCGGGCGATGTACAAGTTTTTCTTTTCCTCTAACTTATTTAGTATTTTTCTGTTTTTTTTTTTCTTTGCTAAATAGCTCAAAAATTCGTTTTTATTTTACTGCCACGCACAAAACGGTAAAGAGAGTGGGTGAGAAAAAAAAAGCTACAAGGAAAGATAAAAAGCGACTTGACACGAACGGCAGCACTCGGCAGCAAACGGAAAAAGGTGAACGGTGAACTCGTTCTTGGCAATCAAGTGTCATGATGCAGGACACAAAATAAGCAGATAAATTTGAAAAAAAAGCATTTAGGCATTTTTGACAACGGGATTGAAACACGTCAAGAAAGAGCAAAGCAGGGGAAAGAAAACAGGAGTGATTGTTTGGCTTGTCTGAGTTGCGAAAGCAAAAAAAACTCCGATCCTCCTCGATTGAAGCGGTCGAAATTGCTGGCCACAACTTAAAACTAAATGCGCGTTTGAAGCGCTACGAGCAGCACTAGGAAATGAGCTATTTCAGTGTCGTTCGGGATGCACCCAACAAATACGCGAAGGCGTGCAAAACTCGATTTCTCCCATTGCGGCCAAATAACAAAAGGTTCATGTAGTCCACGCAAAAGTTGGAGCGTGCAGCGGTCGCACACATCCGTACTCTTGCTCTAGCTGAGAATAATATATTCTAATAAATCCTTTGAATACCATCTGGTACACACATGTTTTTTTTTTTCTGATTGTGTGATTGTTTGTATCGTCTAACGTTGAGGCAAAATGCGGAGCTTCCTGTAACAGAAGAAGCTGGCTCAGAAATCTATTGTAGTGGAAAAAGAAGGCGAAAACCATTTAAAAGTGAAGCATCTAGAAAAGAAATTTTTGGAACCAACAACTAGAAAAAAGTCCAAGACATCACTACCTTTACTTACTGCATACAGTGCATTCAGTTCTCCAAACTGTACAGTTTGTATACTTTCTGTTAAATTGTTCGGGG
>MDUD01001573.1:0-17352 GCA_002216565.1 Crithidia mellificae | reverse complement strand
CCACCACCCCCACCCACACCCACCATCATCATGTCCGCTGGTTCTGGTGAGGCCGCGCCGACCAACCTCATCCGCCGCCGTGCGAAGGGCGAGGCAAACGAGGACGTCAACGCCGCCGCCGACCGCTTCCGCGACCGCTTCGAGAAGGCCACCCTGGAGGAGCGCAAGGAGGCCACCACCACGATGGTGAACGAGTACTACGACCTGGTGACGGACTTCTACGAGTACGGCTGGGGCCAGAACTTCCACTTTGCGCCTCGCTACGCGGGTGAAACTTTCTTCGAGTCCATTGCCCGCCACGAGCACTTCCTTGCGGCACGCGGTGGCTTCTCGGAGGGGGACCACGTCGTGGATCTCGGCTGCGGTGTCGGTGGTCCGGCGCGCAACATGGTCCGCCTGACGCGCTGCAACGTGACGGGTGTGAACAACAACGAGTACCAGATCAGCCGCGCACGCCGCCACGACGCCCGCGCTGGCATGAGCGAGAAAATCGACTACACCAAGACCGACTTCTGCAACATGGGCTTCGCCGACAACACCTTCGACGGCGCCTACGCGATTGAGGCGACGTGCCACGCTAAGGACAAGGTGAAGTGCTACAGCGAGATCTGCCGCGTGATCAAGCCCGGCACGTGCTTCGTCGTGTACGAGTGGTGCATGACGGACAAGTACAACCCGGATGATGCTTATCAGCGTGAGGTGAAGCACCGCATCGAGCTTGGTGACGGCCTGCCGGAGATGGAGACGTGCAAGCAGGTGGTGGAGTACATGAAGAAGGCCGGCTTCGAGGTGGAAGAGGCTTTCGATGTCATTGAGCAGTTCGAAACGAGCCCGATCAAGAACATCCCCTGGTACCAGCCGCTGCTCGGCAACTACACGAGCATCAGCGGTCTCCGCACCACCCCGATTGGCCGCCTGCTGACCAACGTGATGTGCCGCGCACTTGAGATCTTCCACCTGGCTCCGAAGGGTACGTACAAGGCAACGGAGATTTTGGAGGAGGCTGCCGACAGCCTTGCGATTGGTGGCAAGATGGGCATCTTCACCCCAGCCTTTTTCGTCCGCGCTCGCAAGCCGGCTAAGAAGGACTAAGATCATAGAGCTTAAAAAAAAAAAGGATTGGAAAGCGCGTTACCGCCTTTTTTTCTAGGCACTTCGTGTCTAAGACATCCAGGTTGGTGACCACTAGTGGTGTTTTGTTTTGTTGGTTATTTTTAATGATCGTTGGCAAGTAGTGTCTTTTTTTTTCCTTGTACAACATAAGGCGGCGCGTTTGTGTGTCAGAGCAAAGGCGTAAAGCTCATATCTCTTTCTCTTGTTTAGTTTTTTTTTCTTTTTGTAAGGCTGAAAGGAAAATAGCCAGTAGTCATTTTAAGCTTCTTTTCTTTTTCTTTTCTTCTCCCCCATAGTCACGTTAGTTGCCAAGGTGAGTACAAAGCGGTTACGTCTTTCTCCTCAGGTCGGTGGCACCATGCGTGTCTATTTCTATTGGGCTAGTTTTTCGGACCTTTCCTATCCCCGGTGGTTCAAATCGATTTATCATTTCTCTAAAGCAGTACATACGACTTCAAATTATACCTTATTGATTGACTTTTTTTCTCGTATGTATGTTCAGTATGACTTTTACGTGTTCTTGTTTCCAACAAAAAGAAAAACGAGAAGGAAAAAAAATAATAGTACAACAACCTGGAAGCAGCACTCCCTTGTGTGTGCAAACCTATTTTCAGGTCTTCGGCGCCTTATCTTTTTTTTCCCCCATCTCGCTCTTCTTTTTGTTTTATTTTCCTCATTCTGACGACGACAATACGACGGGCGTGTACCTCGTCAGACGAAGCGTCGTGAGCAACTAATGTATCAGATGATGCTATAATGTTTCTACTCACCATCAGCGTGCCGAGTACTGTACCTTTTTTTTTAACCTTGAAGCACATAGACTCGATGGCGTAGAGGAAAGGGCGGAAAGCTGCGCGTTCATCTGAACAAGAGCACGTAAACGGCGACATCTGGACCGAGGTTGACGAAGTGAATTTCAAAATCTTATTCATAACTAATCAAGAGAAAAGAAAGGACAGAAAAAAAGTCCAAAACACATAAATTTGAGATCGCGTGGTTGGGTTCCACGAGGATTAAGAAAACTCTTGATGAGCATTGGCGATTCACGCCAGTCAAATTCTTTTCGCCGCAACAAAATATCAGAAACTTTGTTTGTATGCTTAAATGCTTATTAAGCAATAAAATGCGCCTTTCACTCCTTAAAGCGCAAAAAAAAAAAAACACAAGAGAGGCAATAGAGTTCAACAAACTGCTTCTCTGACTTCCTGACTAGAAGGTTTTCCTCTAGTACAGTAAGCGTTGCTAAGTTAAGTTTTTTTCTCTCCCTTTGCCCTCAATTTTTAAATTTTAAATAGTAATTATTTCTTCTCGCTGCTGCTTTCGCATCACACAGATTTGACTGAGCTTGACATTTAAGTCTGCTAGCTGTTTGAGCCGTGCAATTTTGCAAAGGGAAAACAAAAAAGCCAGTTTTCTCTTAGACGTTTAATTTGTACCTGTCAAGTAACACTACTCACATTCCTCATAATGCTGAGCGAGAGCGAGTACCATCTGGTGGCGGTTGCCTTCCAGTCGATGGATCACAACGGCACTGGCCTCATCCCTCTCAGCGAGGTCAAGCAGCGTTACTTCGCCCACGAGCACCCACGTGTGAAGGAAGGCAAGATGGCGCCATCTGCCGCACGGGACACCCTCGACCACCACTTCGGGCTCTGCGCAGCGGATCATGGCGGGTGCATCACCTTCGATGAATTCCTCACCTACCACGAGAAAATTGCGGACGAGGCTTTCGACGAGCAGGTCGGCGACGTGGCCGCGTTCACGGAGCGCACCATCATGGGACTGTGGCGACTCGGGGATGTCTTGCTACCTACCGGGGTGCGACCCGCCTTTCCGGTCACGCAGCCCCCTACGGGTCTTTACGCAGTGACGCCCATGACGCTGGTGTGGGTGGAACGGCGGTCCGCCTCGTCGGCGCCGCCGCCGCAGCAGCAGCAGAGGTCAAGAGGCGCGCCGTCGTCTTCAGCACACAACGCCGGTGGCGAAGCTGCATCCGGCTCCAGCGTCGGAGAGAGTTTCATTCTCCGCGGCGTAAGAGACGTCGTGCGGCCGACCTTCGCACGCGGTGACCTTCCGGATGAACTTCAGGGCTACTTTGCCTACCCATCCGAGCTGACTGGCATGTCGGTGGAGTACGTCACCCCGCAGATCTCCGTGCAGAGCTGGTACGACTTCTGCTGGGAGTACGCGGAGGGCCAGTACTGCGGCGTGGAGGGCGTTGTCTCGACGCGGGTGGACGTCGAGATGCTGCCGGCGGGCCTGCGGCAGTTTCTCTGCACGCACGCCACCGCGACGGCGCGGCAGACGCGGTGGATTCCATCGCGGCAGGTGGTGAATCCCATGTATAAGAAGTCGAGCTCGGCGTACGGCGTTGGTGTAACGGAGGAATGCCGGAAGATTCACCACTGGAAGGCAAACACCTTTGCGGGAAAGCAGTACGGCAACCAATACCACGGGCTGTGTGGAAAGTACTTTGCAAAGGCGGCGGGACCAGTCAAGTCGAGTGCGGCAACTGGCATGAACATGTAAAAAAATAAAACTTTTTTTGCGATGCGATGGCAGAGAAGATGCTGCGATTCTATCTGACCACGCAGCTGCGGGACGTGTGAGCTGTTTTAAAAAATGTAAATTAGACTGTTGCGCTTCTTTACTGGCTCTGCCACATTGATAAAAACGTTCCTAGCCATTTTTGGTTTCAGAGTCCCATATTTACTTAGTAAATTTTGTGTCCTCCATTGCTTTGCGAGAGAAAGCGGCCCAGTTGTGTTTCATCTCTCTTTTGTGAGCACTGAAGCACCACCACCGCTCTCCAGAGCACATCCACCCTCTGCTTTGAATTTTGCAGTCAGAGGATATGTTTTGCAAGGTGATACCTGGACAAGTGAAAGACTTCTAAAAAAAAAAAATTTTAGTCTCATTACTGCACGCGTGCTGGTTTCTGCGGACCTGTGACGTTCTCATTTCATCCCTCCTTTATTATTTCTGACTGACATTCGCCTCATTTATTCTCTTTCTCTTCCCCCACGCAAACTCACAAAAATCACTCGGAAGTTCCCTAGTATTACTCCATCTCTATCGTATTTCTTCGACTCACTTTCTCAACTCTCTCTCCTCCGCTGGACTCCGGTAGTTTTTCGTCAATCACTGCCATAAAACCTCTATTTCTTTTTTACCCACACACACACACACAAGCAAACAAATGTCGCAAGTTGTGAAGCCCCGTCGCGTCGGCATCATCGGCAACGGTCACGTAGGCTCCCACGTCGGCTACGCCCTCGCCATCCAGGGTATCGCTGACGAGATCTACTTTGCCGACTGCAACGCCGCCATCGCCCGCTCGCAGGCGATCGACATTCAAGACGCCGTCACCTACATGCCGCACCGCGTGGACATCGTCCCGTGCGGCGTGGCCGACCTCGCCGGGTGCGACGTCATCGTCCTGTCCGCCGGACCGCTGCCGGAGGGCAACGAAACCCGTCTCGCAACCCTGCCGCGCACCATGAACGTCGTGGTCGACATTGTGGCGAAGCTGAAGGAGCACGTGATGCCGACCTTCACCGGTGTGCTCGTCTGCATCTCGAACCCGGCTGATGTGGTGGCCGCCTACATGCAAAAGGCGCTGAACCTGCCGCCCAAGCGGGTGATCTGCACCGGCACCTGCCTCGACTCGGCGCGTCTGCAGGCACTGCTGCACCGTGAGCTGAAAGGCAGCGTCTCGCCAGCGTCCATGCAGTCCGCCATGATGCTTGGCGAGCACGGAGACAGCTGCATCGTGGCGTGGTCGAATGTCCGCGTGGGCAACAAGTCCTTGGACCAGCTGCAGAAGGAGAACCCGGCACGCTACCCCAGCTTCGACCGCGACGCGATTCAGGATGAGGTGCACAAGCGCGGCTACCACGTGCTGCTGGGCAAGGGCTCGACCGAGTTTGGCATCGGCACTGCTGCCGCCACCATCATCCACTCTGTCTTCCACAACGACCAGCGGGTGCTGCCGTGCTCCGTTTATTTGGATGGCGAGTACGGCGAGAAGGGTCTTTTTGCGTCCGTGCCCGTGGTGATTGGCGCGAACGGTGTCGAAGACATTATCGAGCTGGAGCTGACGCCGGAGGAGAAGGCCGGGTTCCACAACTCCTGCGACGTTATTCGCTCCTTCATCCAGAAAGCCCTGGACTCGCACCCGCTGTAGGAAAAAAAAAATGTTGACTAATTTCGACGTGCAGCGTGGTTTCGCCACTTATTTTTCTTTTACTGTTTTCTCGTTTTTTTTTCCGCAACCTAGCTCTTTTGGTCTGCGTTCGAGCACAATATCGTCACCTGTGCCGCCAGCCTGTTTCCAAGGTAGCTTTCTTCGTTTTCCTAATTGGCCTTCTATCTCGCGCTTGCTGCGTGCTTGACTGTTCGTGCTTCTGGGTGTGTGCGCTCATTTTAATCTCTCACATTAGACTCATTCTCGCACACCGTTTCATTTTTGGAAAAGTGTTCGAAAGTCAAATTCACAAAAACTCTTCCATTTATTTTACTTTTTACTTCCAGTATTTATTTTTCTTCACCCTTCTTAACCTCACAATTCTACCTGTCGTGTTGTAAACCCTTCTCTTTTGTTTACTTTTACTTAATTTTATTTGTTGAATTTATATATATAAATATTACCTTTCGTTTTTGTGTTCTGCTCTGAGCATGAAGTAAAAATGAGATGCGAGAAATAAATCAAACAAAACGAAAAGTGCCATAGGCTCTTAAGATGTCTAACGTTAAAAAGGATTAACAGATCGCGTTTATTTATTACATCGCTACTTCGCGTTTCTGCCACATGAAGAGATATGGGGAAAGGGGTGTCTTTTTGTGATTGGATGCCTCTCTTATTATCATCACCTGTTCCTTTCTCTTTTTCCTTTTTTTTTTTCCTTCCTGAACGTGCAAGCATACAGCCTTGCAAAGAGGTGAAGCACTGCGCTTTGTTTGTAGAATTCAGTGACTTTTTCTGACTTCACAGAAGCGCCGAAAGGCGTAGCAACCTCTTTAAACAAAAAAAAATTTTCTCATAAATCACACGTCTAGCCTAAAAAAAAAAGGACATTACAGTAAACATTCTGTTGTGGAGTTTGCATCCTTCTCACTCTCCGTGTTATCAGTCCAGGTCGTCGTACTAAGAAGTTTTTTCTTTATAGCTTTATTTGCTCTGATCGCTATTTTCTGCAATACTATCCCCTCGTTAAAAAAAAAAAAACCGCACACACACCTTACTGTTTTTCTAAACATACCACTCCTTTGTTACCTTCCCTTTATTTATCAATCAAGCCTCTTTCTTTTTTTTTTTTTTAAGATTGCTATTAAGGTGTTGTTGATCAATCTAGCTCCCCTCCTGTGTATATTTGCAAGCGATTTCGTTTCTCTTCTTTCTTTATTCTGTTTTTCTCTTTTGCTACTGTTTTCAAATTTTTGCGGTGTCAACAAGACGATTTTCTTTCTTTTTTTTTTCTTCCTCGTTGTTGTTCTAATGACAGTTGCGTTGACCGACCTCATTGAGGAATGGGAGGCAATTAACCTTGATCTGTACAAGGCATCCTTGGAGTCCCACCACCGCTACCCCTTTCCCTCCCACCTCTTTCAACCCAACGAATCCGTCACATCCACCACAGCAGCAGCCGCAGCAAGTGGTCTGACATCCAGCGATGCGCTCTCACCTTCTTCTTCTGCGGTGCCACCCCCATCGTTTGCAGCAGGGTCATCAACATCCACCGCGAGTGACTCCAGCAGCACTGCCGCGTACGCCCGTGTCTACCAACTTGTCGCCCGTGTGCGCTACATCGCCGAAGACGCTCGGTACAACTCCTTCAACATCCTTCAGCACCTCATCTGGGTAACCGTGGTGGCCTGGGCCAATCAACTCGCGGTCGCCTCTGGCGGACGCATCCAACTCCCAGCCCACGTGCGGCAGCGAAGCGCATCTGCCTCATCCCCTTCGCCTGCTCCGCAAGACGGCTCGGGAAGCGCAGAAAACGACTTTCCCACCGTAACAAAAGCAACAGCAGCAGCAGCGTCGCCTGCGTCGTCGCCCGCCACCTTCCCTTGCTCCCTCCTCGCACCGCTCACCTTCTGGGACCCCGACGTGCTCGCCGAGGCTGCAGGGGCGGAGAGTCCTACACGCCGCTCCGCCACTGCCACCACCGCGGCCGAGCAGCAGCACAACCACCACCACCGCGCATTAAACCTGCCAGTGGTCTGGGCCAACGCGGTGGAGCGAATTGTGACCCTCTGGAGCACCCCAATCTCATCTCCCGCCACGAAGCACCGCAACAACAATGCCACCGCCACCACCGCAACAACCTCCGGCTCTCACCTCAACGACGCCTATGCCTGGGTGCTTGCGGCTCAACACTACCACCGCTTCAAGGCTATTCTGTCTCTCTTTTTTCTGCGCTATGACGCCCACCTGGAGGAGCTGGAGGAGCAGCAGCGGCGGCTGGGGCAGCGGCACGTTCTGACTTCGCATCAACAACAGCAGCAGCAGCATTCATCACAGCTGCCAACTGCACAAGCCCACGCCGCGGAAGCCGGTGAGGCGTTGGGTGGTGTGGCGACGCCTTTTCCTTCCTTTTCGTCGCAATTATCTCGCCGCCGTGGGCCCCACCTGCGGGTGCCGTCAGACGTGAGCACGTCCTCCGCCTTCACCCCACCCACCGCACGCACGGTGGGCACGGCCAGCACCAGCCGCAGCCCACAGCCACACGACGCCGAGCGAACGTCAAACAGCCCAGCCGCCGCGTCAGCAGGTCGCGCCTCCGCCCCCTTGCCTACGACTGCACGCCTCCTCGCTCTGATGATGCGCGGCATTGAGACAGAGAACCTCCACGGCATTACGGCGGCAACGGGTGAGGCGGTGCTCTTTCTGCTCATGCCCCCGGTGCACCGTGCGCGGCTGCGCGAGAAGGTGATGAAAGCTCGTCAGCAGCAGCAGCAGAAACAAGAGCACATGCAGGACAGCGGCAAGAACGCTGGCGCAAGCAGCAGTGGTGCACCACCGCGATCGACACACGAGGACCCACTGACGGAGCCCGAGTACATGGCGAGCGCCTTCCTTGATGGGTGTGCAATGGAAGAGGAGGACGAGGACGACGACAAAGTCGTCTGGTCGGCCCCACCGTCTCCCCTGCTGTCCTTTCACAAGTTTGCCACGCTGCCCCCGGGTGTTTCCCTCACGCCGATCGATCAGTACCTCGACCCCACCTCTACCACACTCAACAGCAACAACAACAAAAGTGCAAACAACACTGCAGCTGATGGTGTGTGTGAGCAAAGCGAAAAGACAACGGAAGCCGTCGCACACGGTGCATCGACGCTGCCCTCCCCCGCACTGGAGCGGGCACAGAAGGAGGAGTACGTGATTCGAAACGTCTTTAAGCTGCTGCTCATGACGGAGGACTGTCGCGTTTACGCACTGCAGCACTGGTTGGTGGAGGCGGGCAAGCACGTTGTGGCCGTCTACGGCGCGCAGCTCGCCTCCCTCTTTTTTGAGGAAACGGGTGTGGGCGACTGCGCTGATGCCGCTGGAGCAGCCGCGGCAACAGCAAGCGGACAAGCGAACAAAGACTCAAAGACCGCAGCGTCTCCGGCTCTGACCGTCCGCACCCTCGCCGACGCCAACCGCGTACTGCGGGAGACCATTCAGTCCTACGTGCGACTGCGCACCAAGTTGCTGTTCTTGAACGCCGGCACCACGCACTTTTTGGAGGCGCTAACGCCGTGGGGGCGGACCCGCATGCTGGAGAACCTCAACGCTTTCCTGTGCGGCTTCTGCGGTGTCACCCTGCCCCACTCCACGCCAGGGCAGACGGAAGCCGTCGCGTCCGCCGCCACGCTGTCCAGCGCCGTCGATGCGGCGCAGTACTTCACTCCAACAAACGCCGCCGTGGCCGCCTTCGCGCGGACGTGGGCGGTACCGCTGTGGCTTGCCATGTGCGACGACACGCAGCACCGTCTCGAGTCTCTGCAGGCGGCAAAGCAGCGGCGCGAGGACAAGCGGAAAGGGGCCTCGCTGACCGAGCGGCCACGGCCTGGTCCGCTGAAGAGCGTGCGAAGGAGCGAAGCGGCGAGTGACCCGCGCACCCCACACGCATGCAGCGATGGTCAAGGCGTGCGCAGAGCCTCCCTGAGCCCCTCCGGCCGCCGCTCGCCGTCCCACTCGGGGAAGTACACCAAAGAACCCGCGGAGACGGAGGGGCGAAGCCCGACGGATGGCCAGGAAACGTCCATCGCCTCCGCCGATCTGGGCGATGCCGTGTCCCAGGCCCCGAGCGGCAGCGCCTGGCCGCCGTCGTCGCCCACCGCGGTCCGCGGCAGCGCCGCGCTCGGCGCGAGTGTCCTGCACACCGTCGGGGGGGCTGGCGGCCTCGGCACGCACGACTTCGCCCGTGCGCGGAGCCGCGGCGTAGACCTTCGCCGTGTCCTGCAGCAGCACCAGCGGCAGCGAGTGCCCTTTGAGCCGCTGCCGCAGCGCAGTGCCACCGCTGTCGACGCCGCCGGTGGTCGCGCCGCGGCCTTCGCAGACGGCAGCGATGCGGGTGGTCTTGAAGAGAGCCTTTACTCCGCCGAGACCGCCTCAGTCGGGGAGACACCCGCGTTCCTGGCAGGTGCCGCAGTAGGAGCCGGCAACCCGCACGACACGAGCCGCCCTCTTGGGGTGGACGGCAACCCAGGCTCTGGCACAACGATGGAGGGGGCCGGTGCGGGCTATCGCGATGTGGACGGGACGGGCCTTGTCGTCCCGGCAAACAGCGTGGAGGCGGCCGTGGCGGCGGCGCGGCAACGACGTCGACAGGCCGCGGCCGCCGCTGCTGCACAGGAGCAGCGCACGATTCTCGGCGCCCCCGGCACCACGCAGCGCTTTTCACGTGCGGCCCAGCTCCACCAGGTCGCCACCCTGCCGGACGAGGGCTTTCCGAGTCTCATGTACCTCATGCCGCGCCGCAGCCGCTTCATCGCGCAAGACAAGGCGGCAGCGGCGGTGCAGCAGGAACTTTTCACCCGCTTCAGCAGCGACGTGCATCACTACCTCGCTACATACCTGGCGGAGTGTGAGGCGGGTGGGGCGAAGCAGTCCCCACCGGAGAGTGGGGCGGCGCCCGGCACATCAGCTGGGAGCGGAGCTTCCGCTGCCCACGACACACCAGATGCGGCGTCTGGCTCCAAGACTGGCGCCACAAAGGCGAAGACAAAGAAGAAAAAGGAAAGTGTTGCAGCAGCGGCGGGAGAAGGTGAGGTGCGGCCGCTGCCACAGCCCGTTCTCACGCACATGATCTTTCTACTCGACATGACCTACGCAGCGCTGCAGGGCAGCGGCATCTTCGACAGCCACCACGGCCACACAAACGGACCGCTGATGGAGACAGGGCTGACGGCTACCGGGCAGGAGCTCGGTGCGGCCATTCTCGAGCAGGACAACGGCGAGTATGAGAGTGTCGTGTCCACCACTCTATCCGCCCCCACCTCACCTGCCGTGCTGACCATCGCGGCCGTCCGGAAAGGCTTCCAGGGCTTTCTCGCCGCGCACGAAAAGCGCGCGGTGCTGACGCTGGCACAGGCCCTCTACGGTCTCGTCCAGCAAGGCATGACCCGCCAGCCTCCCTCCGTCGCCCTCGAATCCGTCGACACCCTTCTGAACATGGCCTCCCTCCTCAACTCGAAAGACATGTTCGTCTCCCTCATGAAAGGCTTTATTGCCCCGCAGGTGATGATGTGCCGCTCCATCAACGACGCCGCGGTCGAGTCGCAGGTGGTCGCACGAATGGCCTACCGCCTTGGCTCCGCCGTCGCGGCGCCGTGCCTGACTCTGCTGCGCGACCTGCGGCTGGCCATGTTGGACCCGATCAATCCCACGCAGGGCGGAAACGCCCTTGACGCGGCGGCGGCCAACGGCGAGGGAGGCCCGCTTTCGTGGAGTCATGAAGGCGCGGCCGACGAGGACGGCAATGGCGGCATGACGGCGGACGGGGCGCGGCTGGTGGCCACGCGCAACGCGCAGACCCTCGCGGCTGCCGCCCCGCTGCGCCACGGCGCCTTCGGCCTTATCCACCGCATCCGCGTTCTCTGCCAGGCGTGGTGGCAGCCGCACACCGCCGTCCTCCTCTCCTCGCGACGGCTGCAGCGGCTGTGGGAGCGCTATCAGCTGCTGGATGAGCGCGTCGTCGACGCGGTGTTGCGGGTGGAGTGGCGCTACAACGGCCACACGGAACCATTTTATGGCTACGGCCGACTTGCCGGCGACGTTGTGGAGGAGACGAGCGACATCTCCTACAGCAACAATGGTAATGGCGGCAGCGGTGGTAGCTCTTACAGAAGCGAAGGTCGACTGCGCTCGAGCGTCAGTGACAGTGGGTTTAGCGGCGGCACGCGCAGCTCCTTTCAACAGCAGCGCAGCGGCCCACCCGGTGGTGGCACGCGCGGCGCCGCATCGGCCACGGCGGTCAACGTCCGTCGCGGCGGCACCGCTGCTGCGGTGATTCAGGGCTTCTCGTCTGCTCTCGGCAACGCGGTGCGCCGCACCGGGCACCACGCCGGCGCCTTTGGCAACAACGAGTCGGACAACGAGTCGGAGGACTACAGCGAGGCGTACGGCGGGCTGCTGACGCTCAACACGCTGCAGCGGCACCGCGGCTCGTACACGGCGTCGAACTCCTCGTACCGCGGCAGCAACGTGTCGTCCATCGGGGGTGGTGGGGGGCGAAACAGCAACACCGACTACTGGGATGCCTCGGATGGCGGGCAGAGCACCATCGCGGATGAGGCCGCGTCGTCTGCGGTTCCACCGACTGGGGAGCGGGAGCGGCGGCAGCTGCGGTGGCCGCTCGGAGACGGTCAGCTCGTCTTTTTGCTCTACCCAAAACACAACGCCGTCGGCCATCACCCCCAACATCTCCCTCACACGAGTGGTACGGCCGCTTCCCAAGCCGTGCAAGTAGCAGGCCCGCCCTTGACGCTACTGGTGTGCCAGCTGCTGGACCGCGCCGCCCCCACTTCCCCGTACACCTTCGACAAGCTGCACAAGGCGCTGCCAGTGCAGACGCCGAAGCCGCTGCTGGCCCACCTCCTGCACGAGCTGGTGAAGGCTGGTGTCGTCACGCGCAGCATCCCCGCCGGCACGCGGCAGTACGCCTACGAGCTCCGCGGTGACGTCCAGCACCTCCCGCAGCGCAAGGTGGTGCTGGATGTGCGGGCGGCCGCGCAGCAGTACTGGGTCACGCGCACCCTCACCGCGGCGGAGTCGGACACGGAGCAGGCAAGTCAGCGCGACCCCATGTCGCCGGCAAGCCCAACAGGGCCTAACACGTCTTTTTCGGGCAGCGCGGGCCAAGGAGCTCGCGGGCCGTCCTCTACGTTGCGGCGCGGCGAGGTAACAGGCAGCAGTGGAGCTGGCGGGCAGCAGCAGCAGCAGCAGCAACCGCACAGCAGTGACACGGCATCGTCCCCGTCCCCACCAGCCGTTGCCGCCGCCACACCAACAGATCAAGCCTCCCCCGCCTACTCAGCGGAGCGCATTCACAAGATCAAGGTGTGCATTGTGCGCATTATGAAGTCGGAACGGGTGCTGCCGCATCGCGAGCTTCTCGAGCGCGTCGCGGCGGCCTTGGAGGACCAATTTGTGGTGACCTCGGGTCAGTTTAAGCGGTGCGTTGCCCACCTCATTGAGAAGGAGTTTCTGCAACGCAGTGAGGGCGGCGAGGAGTACATGTATATAACGTGAGGAGAAAAGAAGAAGAGGAAGTGCGGAAAAGGAAAAAGGAAGGAAAGGCGAGTTGCCTCAGCTCTGCAGCACGTTCTGCCTTTTCTTGCCTCGTTCAAAATTATCTCACACACACCCACTCAAAAGAAAAACGTGATCCATAAAAAAAACAGGGCAAAAAAGCAATTTTTGAGTTCAACATTCACAAAAAATAAAATCGTTTTTGCAGAAAATAACTTTTTCTAGTCTGGAGATGCACGGAGTGGCTAACCTTGAGAAGCGCTGAGTGACCTTGCGAATGCGAGAGGCCGCTGAAGTACATCGCTCTTTCATTAGCACTTTGCACTACCAATCTATATGGGACAAAGCATCCATAAGTTACAAATTTGTTCTTCTTTTTTGTGAGGACGGGCAGTCTACTTTTATGAGTATCTGAATACCAAAACTACTGTCCTAGCTTCTGGCCCATTTTCCCCACGCTTCTTCGCCTACTCTTCGACCACATGTCCCATCAAATATGCTTGTCAAGTTTTTCTACACTGCCTGTTTCTTTCTTTCTTATCTTTTTTGGAAAGCAAAACCACGCCACCGCAACAAGTTACTATTGCCACACACACGCACTACTACTATTCTTATTCTCACTTCCTTCTCCTTTGTCCTTCTAGCGATCACGATCGGCCACAATGCCCGCCAAGCCGCTGAAGAGTTACATGGAGGAGTTGGCGCGCTACATGGACGCCTTCACCTCCGCCGCCGGTAAGCCGCAGCGCCTCGCCATCGTGGGCGACCGCGTCTACTGGACGCAGGGCAAACAGCAGGAGCTTTTCTCCGCCCCGGTAGCCGCGGCACACGCGCAGGAGGCCGCAGCCCGCGTCATCGCCTCCGAGAAGCCCGCGGAGGCCACCGAGGAGGAGGAGAAGTTGACGAAGGAGGAAGAGATGCTGCGGGAGCGCCTGCGCAGCCGCACCACCGGCATCTCGGCCTTCCGCGTCCGCGAGAGCGACGGCGCCGTTTTCTACACGAGCGGCGTGGACGTCTACGTCTACTACCAGCAGGGACCCCGCGCCGGCAAGGCCCCGCTGAAGATCTTCGACTACCTGTCCGCGGAGGACAAGGCCCACTTCCAGTCCATGGGCGGCAAGCCGAACCTCTTTGTGGAGCCGATCAAGTCCTTCGACGCGGCCCACGCAAGCGACCACACCGTGGTGACCTTCGTGAACAACAACAACGTCTACAAGGCCACCATCACCGAGGCACCCGCGAGTGCAGATGCCCCGCTCACCATCGCGGTGCAGCAAATAACGCACATCGGCGACGACCTGCACCAGTGCGGTGTGGCGGACTACATCATTCAAGAGGAGTTCGCGCGCTACACGGGGCACTACGCGACCGACCGCTACGTTGTCTTCTCCTACATTGAGTCGACGCACATGCGCTCGGTGGCGCTGCTGAAGAGCGTGGGCTCGCCGGAGGTGCCGGCGCAGGAGCCGGCGAAGCCGTCCTATGACACGGACGTGGAGGAGATGCCGTACTCCCGCGTCGGTGACCCGAACGCGCGGACGACGTTGGTGGTGTACGACGGCACCACCCAACAGATGCGCCTGCTGCCTGACGCGGCTTTGCGCAAGGTGGCTCCGTGGACGGAGTACATTCTGCGCTTTGGCTTTAAGGACGCCGAGACGCTTTACGTTTCCGTCATCAACCGTGCACAGGAGAAGTACGCCGTCCTGAGCTGCCCCATCGCGGCCCTGCCGGTGATCGGGAAGGAGGAGGATCTCCGCGCTCTCTACCGCGACTCCGACAGCGAGGCGCCGATGGCGAACATCATCGGCGAGACCGCCCTGCCCGAGCTGCACGTCGAGTGGTCGCAGGAGGTGGACTTTGGCTGGGTGGAATGCCAGCCCGGGGCACCGATGCACCACGGCAAGCAGTACGACGTGCTGTGCCGCCACGCGACGGAGACGCCGACGGCGCACTACCACCTCTACGCGCGGCCGTCCTCGGCCTCCGCAAACGCGGCGGCGTGGCAGCCGCTGACGGCCGGGGAGTGGAACGTTCGCCCTGGCACGCAGCAGATCGACGGCGACCACGTCTACTTCCTCGCGAACGCGGAGGGCCGGCTGAAGCACACCCTCTTCTCCATCCCCCTCTCCCTCGAGCATGGCCCGCACACGGCGGACAAGCTCACTCGCCTCACCCCGAGCAATGAGTTCGTATACAGCTACTGCGTTAAGGGGGATCACCTCTTCTACGTCTCCAGCACCCCAACCACGCCGGCGAAGCTGTACGCGGCGGCGGTGTCCGCGCCAGACGCGCGCCGCGAGATCGCCGTGCCGTCGTGGGTGCCCCTGCAGCCGAACTGCGACGTCGCCACCACGGCGGAGCCGTCGAAGTTCTTCGCCGGGCTTCCGATTGTGACCCCGCACGTCGTCACCGTCACCAGCCGCCGCGGCGTGCCCCTCAGCGCGGCCGTCTTCATCTCGCCCAACGCGCCAAAGGACGGCACGGCGGGCCCTCTTGCCGTTTTCATCTACGGTGGCCCGCACGTTCAGCTCGTGTACGCGGACGACTACGACAGCATGTGCAAGGCACCGGTGCAGGTGCTGCTGCAGCACGGCATCTCCGTCGCCGTCGTGGATAACCAGATGAGTAACGCGAACGGCCTGCGGGACATGAGCATCTGCAAGAAGAACATGGGCAGCTTCGAGACGCATGACTACGTGGACGTGACGAAGTACTTGTGCTCGGCCACGCCGGCCGAGAGCGGGCTGCCCGAGGGCTTCAAGGTGGATGCGAAGCGCGTCGCCATCTTCGGCTGGTCGTACGGCGGCTACGCCACGCTGCTGGCGATGTGCCAGGCAGCTGACGTCTTCAAGATCGGCTTTGCGGGTGCTCCGGTGGGTGACTGGAAGCTGTACGACACGGGCTACACGGAGCGGTACATGGGCACCCTGTACGAGGACGGCGCGGACGGAACGCGCAAGCTAAACGAGGCCTACATGACATCGACCATCGGCCACTACGCCGCGGGCTTTCCGGAGGAGTGCAACCGACTCTTCATCGCCCACGGTCTGTTGGATGAGAACGTGCACTTTGCAAACAGCTGCCACGTCGTGAAGGCGCTCATCGAGCACGCGAAGCCGTACAGCATGCTTGTGTACCCGGGTGAGCGTCACGGCCTGCGGCAGAACCGCCAATCACGCCTGCACCACGACGCGCTGCTGGTGAAGACGCTGGAGGAACAGCTGTAGATTGTACAAGGCAGCCAACATCCGCCACATTTTTTCTCGGAAATGCACTGAAGAAACAGCGGAGAGTGCGAGAATATACTATGCTACCTCATATTTTTCCTTTCTTTCTCTTTGCCCAGCAGACAACTTCCATATTAAAACTGTTGAACTCCAATCACCCTCGAACCTTTGTCAATGGCCGTTGTTTTGAATGAATGTCCTATTTACATATTTTGATCTCTTTTTTGTTTTATCGTATCCATGTCTATCGATGAGTTTTACTAACGCTAATCTCAGTGCTAAACAAAAAAAGAACTGCCTGCATCACTTTGTTTTGAATATTGAAAAGATCTATCGAGAACATCGTGAAGCCAATTTAACAGCCGTAAACATCCTCACACCAAGCGTGAAAGCACATATGATAGCTCTCCGAACATTGGGTGTTCTCGAGTTTGATGCGCGCAAGGATTCTTTTGCAGGCGGCTCCTTATTGTTTTTTTCACCTTCTGTCTACGAAGCCGTTAACTTTGTTTTTCACTGTTTACGGCCTGTTCGCACACTGAAACCAAGTGTTTTCTCTGTCTCAAATTCAAACCTTTATGAGCACACTGCCGCTTTTCTTCCTTCCTCATCGACCAACCTTTGTTCCATATTCAAAATAGTTATAATACATTATTAGAATCTATGAGTTTGCCTTTGTATTGACACTGAGAGAGAAATGATGATCGTGGGGTCCACGACACGCCTCCGACATGTGTGCGGCGTCACACCCGCGCACACGGAACTCCCATCGCAGACGGTGCCGCGCCGCTGACAGCGCCACCGGCACACACACCCGGGGCGTCCCCCCTGCGCCGCCCCTCCCATGGGCCGGCGTGGGCAGTCCCACCCTCCGCACGCGCAGGCCGACACGCACCACCCCGCGTGCCTCCCTGCAGCACGCAAGCACGCAAGCACGCACCGCCGTGGCACACACACATTCGCCTGGCACGCTCGCACACGCACGCGCGCATCCGCGCACCGCCACGCACCAGCGCAGCGGCGTCCGCTACGGCGCACACGGCGCCACCGCCGCCGCCCCACCACCCACGCTCGCACCGGCGCACACGCACCCACGCGCACCCCGCCCACCGCTGCGGCGGGCGACGCCACAAGGGGGCACCTCCAAGCAAACCCGTTGCACCCTCCCTTCACCGTCGCACACCCCCCGCAGCCGCACACGCCGCCGCCACTGCCGCGGCCCACCGCGCACACGACCGACTGCTTCACTGGGGCGCCGTCCGCACACGC
>MDUD01001567.1:0-16181 GCA_002216565.1 Crithidia mellificae | reverse complement strand
ACAACCCAGTTTAAATGTACGTGACAAGTCTGGAAAACACAACTTTGCACTGCCCCAGCCGCCAGTACACATACACAAAGACATTCGCAAAAGCAAACGTTACTTCACTCCGTGTACGTCATACACACACAAAAAAAAATCCACCCCGTCTCCTACTCGCTGAGCAGCGAGCACGCAAAATCCGGGAAAACACCTCACRYACTTGCGCGCTCCTCTTGCATCAGAAAGATGGACTCAAAGACACACACAGAGCCCCTCATACGCACACATAAAAACGCAAGAGACAAAAAGCAACATTAATAAGCAACAAACAACGCTAGCAGTCACGTAGGCCCATGCACGCTGCGGGCACGAGTCAGCCAAATTTTACATACCTCGCGTCAGATCCCGTGCTCACGACGCACACAGGCTGCCCGTCGATGGAAGAACAAAGCACCCCTTTTGTTCCTTTTATCATCGTATTATCTTCAGCAGCACAAGTTCCGCTGTCATGCGTAAATGCCTACGGCAAGCATCTGACCAGTAGGGAACAAGGACCCGTTCAGCTGCTGCACCACTAATGAGTGTTTTGTAATGTCACGCAGCCTCACGGCAATGCCGCCGTCGTTGTCAAGCTTCTTAATCGTCTCTATCTCGCCGTAGGACTGCAACAGCAGCCGCAGCAAGTCCTCTGTCAGCGGAGGCCCACTGAAGTGCAGGTCGCCCTTCTGCGGCAGCGGCAGCGGAGGTGGTGGCAGGGGCATGGCAGAGGCTGAGTAAAAGGGTGGCATTGTTTGAAAGATTGGCTGCGGGTAGACGATTTGGGTCGGCGCGCCAGTGGAGGGCGGTGTGCGCGGGTACACAATTGGAAACGGCATTGCGTTCATCATCGGGAACCCCTGCGGGGACGGAATCACCGACAGCGGCGGAGAAAAGCCGGGGTACGGCGAGGCGAGCGAGCTAGGGGTGTTGCCGCCGCGGTACTGCGGCGACGGGATCCAATGACGCTGACGGTTGCGGTTGCGTTCCTGCCGCATCTGGCGCACCTCCGTCGACTCGGAGTACTTCACCTCGAGCTGGTGGGGCCAGTCGTCCATGCTAATTGTGTCGCGCGCCTTCACCGCGGCCGTCGCCTCCGCCTGAGAGGAGAACTGCACGAAGCCGGAACCTTTACACTGCCCCAGTGTGTTCATCAACACGGCACACTCGATAATGTTGCCGTACGGGGAGAACATCTGACGCAGGTGCTCCTTCGTCGCCCACTGTGGCAGCCCGCGAATGAACAGGCGGTCGTTTGGCTGATCATCCAGACCTTCGTCGTGCATCGCAATCGAAACATGCAACACCGTCGTGCAGTTCGGCGCGGGCTGCGTGAGGTGTGTCGCGTTGATGGCAGCATGGGCCGAGTCCGCTCTCCTAAACATAACGAAGCCAAAGTGACGGTTCTTGACTACTCTGGTCGAGACGATCTCGCCAAACTCTTTGTAGCGGTCTCGCAAGGCGTCGTCGTCCCACGAGGACGGGATACCGGCGACGAAAATGTTCGTGGACACGTGCGGTGTGATCGCCTTCTGCGGACTCGCGCTCCCATAATTTGGCGGGTCTTCGCGCGGCACATCGGTTCCGCTGACGTCCACCGTCAGAGACGGTTTGTAACCGGCCGTTTCTGCGCCGTTCATTTTCATTAAAGCCACAATTGAGTTGTTGCGCGGTAGGAAACTGTAGCGAGTATGGTGTTTGCAAAACAGAAAAAAATGTTGTTCTCAAGTGGTAAAAATATAAGTTTAAGAATAATAATAAAATAATAAAAACTACGAAACAAACAAACAAAAAAAAGAGTTTACCCAACGTATGAGAAAAAGCCGAAGAACTAGTATGATCAGCACAAAGCTGCTGGCTACGGCTGCGAGTGGAGTGTTGAAGATGAGAGTAACATAAGGCGGTGTGGAGATGTACAAGCAATGATGTCATTGAAGGCCAATGACACAAGCAAGGGCAGAGTAAAGAGCAGAGAAATAAGCAGACGTTAAGAGGAGAGGTGGTGAAAACGAGGAGCAGAAGAAAAATTTACTTTTTTTACAGAAAACAAAATTCTTGACAAAGTTGTTAACGAGATTCACCAACGGAGGATAGTCAGCAGGTCCAGAACACGTACAGGGTGTCCAATCAAGACGGGTGTGGAACTGTTTCTTCTGCGTGGTGAAACTTTAAGCTTGGCGACCAAAAAGCATGTTATTGAAGAAGTCCATTCATAGCAGACGCACCGCGTCAGCAGTCAAAAAAATTTACGACAACATCATGTACACCATTCTTTATCATAAAGCGGCAAGCCTTAAAAACGTCAGTCACAAAACGAGAATTGCGTCCTAAACATTTCTATTGGCCAGTCGTCAACGTTACGTTTAAACTGCTCTTTCTGTCTATGCAGCGCAAGCTCGTTCCGCCATCTTTTCCTTTTATAATTGATAAAAAATGCTTTTTATTACATACGTCTACTCTTGCAATGGCGTAAGTACACGATCTGAAGAGTAAAAAACCAGGCAAACATACAAAACCACAACGAGGCTCCATACGAACGACAAAATAAAAAATCAAAGGGGCAAAAACAAAAGAGATACAAATGCTACACCAACATCATTCAAGGAAAAAAGGAACTGTTTTAGAGGAGTCCATGAATCATGTGTAATGTCAAACTACAGAATTGTGCTCTAAAACGGCGGAGGACAAAGCGTCAAAAGTGAAACAGCGTTTTAAAGTCGACCAGTTCTCTTCGCTTGCAGCGCCGTACTGCGCAGACAACCGCACACGGACGACAATGCGGGTGTTTCTCAAGCTTGGCAGAATCTTTGACCCTTGTCCGTCCTCGACATCGCGCACTTCTTCCTTCGCTCGTCAACACGTCCCTGGCAGAAGTGGAGCCTATGGCAACATGAACTTGTCACCGAATTGCGCCGTCCCGCACACGCGCACAAGTACACACACACACACACACGTAAGCACAAGACTGCACCGGTGCACGACTGTATGAGTCCCATAATTTTGGAGATACGCTCGCTAACGCTGCGGGAAAGCTGCTACTACGCATTCTTGGCCGCATCCGCAAGGCGCCGCGCACCCTCGTCGCCGGTGTTCACGAGAAGCTGCAGCAACCACTTGCGCATGTTCGGATCGTCGTCGAGGTACTCCTGGAAGGTGCTGTTGCGCAGCTCCTCTGGCAGAATCTTAGGCAGCGCCTCACGCGCGCGCTCGTTCTCCGACAGGCGGAGGTAGCAGCGGATGATGTGCTTTAGCAGGCGGGACCCGCAGACGTGCTCGTTCGCAGGGCCCTTCTCCGCCACCATCTTGTGCAGCACATCCGCGACGGCGGTGAAGCGGTTGGGGTTTTGGCAGGCGTAGCTGAGACCCTGCTCGGACATGAGGAGCTTCTGGATGATGAAGGTGGAAATGATCTTCGAGATCTCAATCGCCTGCTCCATAATCTTCAGGCAGATGGGGAAGATCTCCGTGTTCAGCAGGTAGGAGATGATGGCCGGGTCGTCCGCCTTCACCAGGGCGCCGATGACGCCGAGAGAGGTGAGGCGCAACACCTCCGACCGCTCCGCCGGCGTGGCGCGCAGAAACGGGTAGAGGAAGAGGCAGATGTTCGACTCCATAAAGGGCCGGCGCGAGGCGTCGTGCTGCGCAATCACCTGCAGCAGCGTCAGCACACTACTCACGCGGTTAATGATCGGCTTCACGGGGGCCGAGGATGGGGTGTTGAGCAGCGGATACATGGACACGATCTCTTGCAGGAAAATAGCCATCACTCCGACACTGTACCACAGCGTGGGGCCAAGCAGGTTGAACTTCTCGCGCTTCTTCGAGAGCGTCAAGATCGCTTTTTCGCGCGTGTCCGGACGGTACAGGTTCTGGATCTGCGTCAGCATCTCACGCACCACGTCCGGGTACTGGCTCGGATCCTGCCGGGACACCTGCGGTGGGAGCTGCGCCTGCTGCTGCTGTTGCTGCTGCGGCGGAGAATATGGAGGCTGCTGCTGTTGCGGGGGTTGTTGTTGCGGAGGCGGCTGCTGCTGGTAGCCGTCGGCCGGCCTACCGTACCACTGCTTCTGCGCCATGGCAGCACCGTAATCTTGGTTCATCTGTAATTGCTATAAAAAAAAAAACGACAATTCTTAAGTTTGCTGGAGAGTGCGCTTGCGTGTGTATGTAGGCTGCTCCGAAGCTAATTTACGCAAAATGCAAGAGAGCCTCAAAAAGCTAGAAGAGCCAAAAAAAAGTTTGAGCAGATAGATGAATATAAAACCCAACAAGCAAAACAAATTCTTTTTTTCTCTTTAAATGGTATTGAGGCCTGCCTGCAGCGTTAAAGAACGATTTTTCTGTGTTAACTCTTAGACAGTGATCTAGAACACTGAGCGAATAGTGCAGCCAGAAAATTAACGGCAAAAATTTGAAATTAATTTTTTCAAACTTATGAATAACAAACAGATTGGAGTACGCGTATAAAGTTGCAGGTAGTTGAAAAAAAAAGAAGAAAGAAGAGGAAAGAAGCGAAAAGTAGAAGTAAAATCTGAATCCACACAGCGCCATTGATTCACTTAGACTTTAATAGCAGAGACATCCGCCATCTATTTGCAAAAGCAAAAAAAAAGAAGAACATACAGTTTGGTATCATTATGTTCTCGCAGGAAAAGCCACATGTTTACTAGCTTCTCTTTCTACGACACAACCAAAAAAAAAGGAGCATGTTGGGATAATTTTTCTGATTTAGAGCGGCAGCACCGCAGAACAGCGGTGATGAAAAGAAAATATGAGGAAACAAAGTAGAACTCGAAAAGAAGCCTAGGTCAAGGCCACCTCTATCCTGTCCGTCAACCATCTTTTGTCGCGACAAGCATCGTGAGTGTACCAGCATGGAAGCGAAAATATCATGTTCAACACCTCTGTGAAAACATTCCACGAAAAACACCAACAGCAAGAAGACAACAACGACAACGAAACGGCGACCATTCGTCGCGAAAATGTCCAGGCAACACTACTCGATTTGCGCTCGCAGCGCCGACGACTCTTCTTTTGCAGTGGAAAGCAGCTTTTTGGACGCATCCAGAATGTTTTTGAACGCAGAGTACGTCTCGGAGATGGCGCGGTCTAGATCAGTGCGTACGGCGCGCTTTCGTGCGAGACTTTCATCCAGGCTCGCCAGCTTCGCCTGCATTGCACGCAGCTCACTCACCAGACGCTCGCGCTCGGCCTCTTCAGCGGTAATGTGTTCGTCGAGCAGCGCCTTGCGCTCCCGCATCTTCTCGATCACAGAAACGAGCTCCACACTGGTGGACTGGACATCAGATCCTAACGCCGCCATATGTTAACCTTCACACTCAAAACGTAAAATTCTATGAAGAAAAACAGCGGGGGGGGATAGGCAAAGGTTTCTGTTTTTTTAGGAACTGCTGCAGCAGTAGTAGCTTGAGAGAGAGTTTTTGAGAGTGAGAGAAGGCACGTGTGACCTAATGCAAACACGGCGTTTTTTTTGTGACAATACTGCTTGAAAGAACGCACTTACAGTCCCAATCTTTATAGCTCGTATGAATAATACCGCAATGTGAAGGGTAGTGACGGGAAAGAATGGTCATCAAAAAAAAAACAGCAGAAGGCATTCAGAAAAAAAAAACGAGAGTGTTGGTGTTGTTGCCTGAATCGTGATACTTCATAAAAAAAGAAAAAACATTTGTTAACGCACTTACAAGCTTTAAAACGCTGCACCGCGACTCGCTTGATGGAAAAAAAAGTCAGATCAAAGTTAATGAAGCTTCGGTTTTTTTTTTTGCTCCATTCATGAAAGCACTCACTTTCTCAATTTTTACTATTTAGGCGAACACAAACAAACAGTGTCAGAACGCCTTGTATACACTGTTGTAAACACGATGATGCCATCTTGGAGCACTTATTGCTCAGTTGCGTGAAAGCCACCAATAACGACACTCCAATCCAGATATTAGAGTCGGAGATGTTAAAGACAACCACAAATCTTTTTTTTTAACGGACATTTGAGGAGATCTAAACGTGACGATCAGAATACAACGCAAATAGGAGAAACGGAAAAGAGTACAAACATGAACAGAAGAGAAAAAAAAAATAGAGAATTAAGGCTTCACATTGGAGAGGACAGTCTTTTCTGCGTAGGGGTGATAATACAGACGTTCCAAATAAAGGCCAAAACGCATCATTGTGGGTAGAGTCTTAGGAAATCACGCACTACGTCAATTACATAAGCTCAGGTAAAAGTTGACAAAAATGCAGGCAAACGCGCCTGTGTAGTACCGAATACAAAACAACAAGAGATAACGAAAAACAACAGCAACGCCAAGGGACAAAAACCAAGGAGATTGCACAACGTAAGATGAACTTTCAATTAAAAAGAGAAGATAAATGGAAAGGAAACTCGCACACTGGAAACGCGCAGTAAAGTTTTAGCTAGGAGGAATGACAGACGTGAAAGGCAACAATGAAAAAAAAAAAAGAGGAAGTGAGTCAGTCCTACAAGGGAAACTAGAACAACATGGGGATAAGCTTTAAACACACCCACACTTTTTTTTTCCAGAAGACAGAAAAGGAGGAGGTAAACAGCCATTTTTTTCTTTTCTACCACGAATCTGGAGGATTAGGAAATACAGAGCAGGTCAGCAAATGTAAGCAAGTACAAGAGCAACAACAACAACGGATTAACCACTGTAACGGAAGATAAAGAAAATAACGACTCACCCGCACACTTATAAGAATCTTGACGCGCAGGCTGATGACAAGGAGAAGAAAACAAACAGTCAAACAGGCTATACTTGCCGTTACTCGTGAATTGAGATTACCAGAAAGGATACCAGCCCGACCACGACTGCGCGACATTCGTGATGTCTGTGGCTTCTTCGATGAGTTGGCCCACTTGCGTCCGTGGATCAAGCACCTCTGCCTCGGCGGAGATAAAGTCCTGACCTTTCAGTTTCGAACTCAGCCGATTGAAGATGAAGACGCCCTGGTGCACGACGTCCACCTCCTCGCCAAAGAGGTGTTTGGCGACGCTGAAAGAGCCGGTATTGTGCTGCCCAATGGAGCCGCTGATGGATTCAGCGTGTGCCGTTGTCGTGTTGCGCATATTCGCAATGTTGACCTGCTCCTCGATTGTCTTGTGATCATTCGACGACTCCGGCTCCTGCCCTGGTCGGTTGATGAGGCGCCACGAAATGAGTGGATCCTGAATGAAGGCCTCCAGCAGCGCGAGAACGCTGTGGCTGCCTTCGCGAAGGACGCACATCGCCGTCTCGGCGCACGCGCGGTAGGCTCCGTCAACGCCGGACACATCCAAGGCGCTCCGCAGCATGCGCGTCAGCCGGAAAGGCACCTTCTCAGGAAACTTGTCGCGCGTCATGGCCACCTCAAAGCAGTCACCGAAGTCAATGTGGACGACAAGGCCGGAGGTGCGCTGCAGCATAATGTTGTTGGGGTGACGGTCACCGAGGCCAAGGATGTAGCCGACGATGCTCATGTTCGCCAAGGACGTCGTGTACATGTGCCGCCGATCCAGCCAGACCTCACAGTTCGGCGAGGTGTTCCACATCGCCTTGCGGATGTCCTGCCCGGACGTGTGGTCGGCCAGAAACTCCATTACCTCTACCTTCGACATGATCGTCAAGAAGTCGTACGCCTTGGAATTGTCGAAGCTGATGATCTGGTCCAGCATGCGCATCTCCAACTCAACTGGAATCACCTTGCGCTCGCGGTAGCGCTTGACGACCTCGTGCAGCGTGTCGCACCGATCGACCCAACCAATAATGCCGACGTTGTCCTTTAGCGGCGTGACGGAGTAACGCTGGATCTGGAAGCCAAACGCCTTGCTCGTGCGGGAGTCGGACTGCATAAGAATGTTCACCAAGGAGAAGAGCTGCATGACACGCTCGTCGAGGCGCAGGTCCTCGCGGCCCTTGAGGAGGAACTTCTGTGACTTGCCCTCCGCCGTCACGATGCCGATGCGCTTCGGCCGCTGCTTGCTCGCAATGACAATGAGGTCCTTTTGAAAGCGGCCGACCTTCGCGACAGACTCCTGGTTGGTAGGGCGGGCGTCGGGGATGCCGATGGACAGGTTGCGCGCCTCAAACAGCTTTGGACTGCAAAACTGCATCTGCAGCGTGTCGCTCGACTTGATTTGGTCGTCAATGTCGCAGTACACGCTGTGGTACAGCTTCCAGGCAGACTGGATGTCGCCAATGTTGCGCGTGGTCGAGTACGAGCGCAGCCACTCGCGAGCCTCGGTGAGGCGCTTGCTGAACTTCGACAAGAACTCCGACTCCACCACCGTCTCAGGGACACGGGTTAACGTCTCGTGAATCGGCAGCAGTGTCCGCACCATCTCTTCCCGACTGCGTCGCCCAAAGAAGGCGGTGGCGGCCGCCTCCAGCTTGTCGTACCACTGCTCGTAGAGAAGCGCCGACACGCGCACGAGCTCGTCGATCATGAGCCGGCCCTGCAGCACTGTCACGGGGTAGCGCTCCTGCAGCTTGCTCAGCACCTCCGACGAGTACTTCTTGCGCCGCTCCGAGTCGGACATGGTGCACAGGTTCAGCGGGTAGACGAGCGTGTGCGGATAGTCGTAGCCCACGTTGGTCAGCACATCCGACACGAGGCGACAGCTGTCGTTGGAGCCTGTGTCGAGGCGGGCGATGAGCTGCGGCACGACGAGGTGCCACACCCGTGACGGGACGTGCAGGACGTGCTCGCGCAGAATCTTGAGATCGCGCTCGTTGTCGCAGTGACTCGACCAGAGGGTAAGAAGCTTCAGTACGTCTTGAATGAGCGTGGAGTCGGAGGTGCCGAGCTGAATGCTTCGGATGAAGCCTTCCACAGCGCTGCGGCACGTGTCCTCCACTGCGCCGCTCTGCAGCAGCTCCGCGTTCGCCTCTCCCCACTTCCGCCACGCCAGAAACCACTTCGGGTCGTACAAAGTCGCCGCCTTGAAGCACTGAATGCTTTCCGACAGCTCCACTTTGGAGCCGAGACGCGTGTAGGCGCGCGCCAGCACCGCGAAGTTCTCCGGCTTCGTGTGCACGTCGATCATCTTGCGGATGAGGTCGCTTTCGGTGCCGTAGGGGCTGTCGGGGCCGAAGGCGTTGGTGTCCGACAGGTAGGAGATGTACTGCATCACCACACGCGGGTTGGCGGTGCGGCTGAGGAGCTGGTCGAGCGTTGGGTTGGCGTAGCCGAGCAACTCGTCCAGCGTGAAGCGCTCCAGCTGACGCGCGTTCTCCTGCCGACACAGCTTCGTGAACTGGATGCGCGTCTTGACATCGTCTTCCGGCGCAATGAGAAGACCGCGAATGCCAAGCACCTGCTTCCACGTCGGCACGGTGGCGTTCATCATGCGAATGCGCTGCTCCCACAGGTGGCACAGGTGCGGGATGTGCGCGTCGGAGCAGAGGGCCTTCTGCGTCTGCTTCGCAATGATGACCTCCTCGACTTCCGTCAGCTGCTGCGCCACCACCAAGCCCTCGTAGGCGCGGGTGTAAGACTCGTGCAGCAGACTCGTTAAGTCCTCCAGCAGCATCTTCCGCCCATCCGTCACACTCACCAGCGCGGCGTCGTAGTCGCCGTGGACAATCTCGAGCGACGCCTTCGACACATTATAGAGGACGGTGTCGGACGGCAACCAGTCCATGACGTGGCCCAGCGTGTCCCACGACTGCAGACGGATAGAGGCATCGGCGGCGTATTGGGACACGAAGTACAGCACGTGCGACTCATCCGTGTCGGCCTCACGAGCTTCGTGGCTCTTCAGCATCGCGCTCCACTGCTCCAGCACCTTGTCGTACTCTCCCAGCTCGCTCAGGCAGAGCATCAGCCGCGCATTTACCTCGACGCGGTGGTCGCGGGTGCTCTCCTCCGTTTTAGAGAAAGACGCGCTGAGGTCGCTGCCGGTGGTGTAGTGCAGCATGCGCGACCAGCCGCGGTGGTTGTTCTTGAAGTCGTAGTTGCGGGAGCAGCTCACCGAGCTGCTCACCTCTGACGCGCCGTTGTCACGCTCCAGCTCCTGCTGCGTCAGCTGCAGCGCCTCCGTGTAGCGGGCCAGCTTGACGAGACTCGTCTGCAGCAGGCCGCGCCGCTGCTCCTCACTGGCCATGTTCAGAATCCCCACCGAGGAATCCACCATGTGCAGCTCGCTGTAGAGGGAGACGAGCGACTCCACCGTGCCAACCGGGTCGTCGCGGTAGGCCGCCTCGCGCCAGAAGAGCGCCTTGGCCAGCATGCCACGGTTCCACGCGCACTCGGAGAGGTCGTTGTACGAGATGAAGAGCGCCTCGCCAACGTGGTCCATGTACTCCACAATCCCCAGCAGCGTCGTCAGCACCTCCGCCGGCACCGTCGCTGACACCATCGCCTGGCGAAACGCCTGCCGTAGAAAGTCCGTGATGGCCGTCTGCAGCGCCGAGCTCGCGTAGTTCCACATGGAGCGGAAGGCAATCTGCAGAGTGTCCTGCACGAACTGGTTGGACTTCTCCACCAGTGGCACGGCGTTGATGCCGATAGGGACGGCGGTGCAGCGAAACACTTGAAAGGGTGACTCCTGCAAAATCGTGATGGCAAACTGGTCAGACCACTTGATCCACTCCTCCTTCGTCAGCGGCACGACCTTCATGGGACCAATGAGACGCTGCTCGTTGATCGGCATCGTCCGCTCCTCCGCCGCTACGTCGTCGGTGTTCTCCTCGCTCAGGCTGGCGTAGCTCCACACCTCGCCGAGGCGCGACATGCTTTTCATCACGACGGACTCGCAATTCTTCATCAGCGCCGCCACCTCCGCATTTTGCTGCTGGATCGACGCCGCACTACGAGCACAGCGCAGCCCCGTCGCCACGCGGTTGTTCATGATGCCAAACTCGGTGTTGGTGATGCGGTAGTTCTTCAAGGCCTGAATGATGTAGGTGGAGTGCTTCATGAAATTGCCCTGCATCTCCTCAATAAGCACGCAGAAGACGCTCATGATGTTGTTGAAGAGCGCCACACTGTCGCGGCCGCGCGTCTTGCGGGCGAGGTCGTTCGACAAGCACGCCAGCAGGCAGCGCACAATCGCACCGACCAGCTCATCCACGTACAGCTTTAGACAGATCTCTTTGAGGGCCACCACGCAGTGGTTCACGTAGTCCAGCGGGTTCGCCGGGTTCTGAATCGCGCCGAGCAGGTTGTCCACCGCGGCCTCCGAGCACGGCTGGAGAGACTCAACGTGCCGCACAATGTACTCAAGCACCGCGTACTTCAAGTCCACGCGCAGGTCGGCACGGTTAAGGGTGTCAAAGAGCTGCGGCAGAATGCGGGAGTGTTGCTGGCCGTAGTGCAGGTTGCCAGACGCCTCGAAGTTGGCGACGAAGGACAGCATGCGCACGGCAAGAAAGCGGTAGCTAATCTGAAACTCCCACACGCTGTCGAAGAGACGGTAGATTTCATTGATGTCGTTCAGCACACACGCGCCGGCATAGCGAATGATGTTGCAGAACTCAAAGAGGATTGTCGCAAAGAGGCGGCCGCCGGGCAGCTGCCGCATCACACGCGCCAGCGGCCCCACAACGAGGCCGATCTCACTCTTCGAGCACGGCACGCGCTCGCAGATGTTAAGGAGCGTCTGTACGCCAGTGCGCAGCAGGCCCTCACGCGAGCCGGCTGAGCGCTTGCTCTCCGGGTCAAGAAGCGCCACAACCGCCCGCAAAACGATGCGGCAGCACTTCACGTGCGAAACGCGGTCGACGATCTCCGCGCTGGCCCCGGTCGTCTTCTCGTCCTCGTCAAGGTTGAAGGACTGAAAGACGTGCGAGTCAATGGCGCCAATAATGCCAATGCAGCGCAGCGCCTCTATGCGGATCTCGATGCTCTCCTCCGTCTTGCGCAGGATGGCGCAAAGCTGCTGGAAGAGCTGCGGGTAGAGAGAGTACGGGGAGGAGCCCTCGATGAGCGGCGCGAGGGTGGCAGAGAGGAAGCGCAGGCACGACAGACGAATGGCGTGGTAGGAGCGGTCGGCGGGGAGGTTGTCCATCATTTCGCACACCAGGCCAATTTCGCGCTTAAAACTGAGGGGGTGGTCGCTGAACTTGCGCAGCGCGGCTGCCACGGCGGTGCAGCAGTGCAGGAAGGACAGCAGCGTGTTAGAGCGGATGGAAAGCGTCGTGAAGTACGGCACCAGCGCCTCGCAGATGCCCTCCGTAAAGTTCACGACGAGCTGCGGGGCCCGCATGGCGATGGCGGCGAGCAGACGGAAGCCGTTCTGCACCGTGTCCATGTTGAACGTCGATGCAATGAAGTGCAAAATGACGACCATCTCTTCGCGCAGCGCCGGCAGGATGTGCGATGGGTCGTACCGGATCATCTGGCAGAGCTGCTCGGTGGCTGCCACTCGGCAGTTGATCGACTCGTCGCCGAGGGCGGAGTAGAAGCGGAAGAGGTACTGCTGTTCGCTGAGGTAGGGGTAGAAGTCCTCGGTGAAAGCGCTAAGAATGGTTTGCCGCACGACAGGGTTCGGGTCGGACAGGCCGACGACCAGCATGCGGGTGATGACGGTGTTGACGCACATGCGGCGGGCAATGCTGAGGTCGCCCTTCTCACCGGGTGGGATGAGCAGCTTGACGATGGTGTAGATGGCGGCATTGCGCACGGCGGCGCTCGCGTTGTCGATGAACGGGAGCACGGACACGCGTAGGAAGTCGCCCATCAGCTCCGAGTTGGAGAAGCCAAACTGCATGAGGGCGTTCAAGGCGACAGAGATTTGGTACTCTGAGGGACCAGCGTCGGCGACGTCCTCGGTGAGGCGCGGCGCGTCCACCTGCTGGCGAAAGGGCAGCCCGCAGAGCGTGACGGAGATCATGTCGAGCAGCGACTCCTCCAGCTTCGCACGATATTGCAGGCTCGAGGCGGCAATGATGGCGCGCATGCACTCGATCAGCTCCGCCGACAGGCCCCATCCAAAGACGTTCTCAATGCAGATGTCCACGTAGGTCTCCATCTTGGCCGGCTTGCACTCCCTGCAGATGATGGAGAAGCACTGCAGCGCCTTCCAGCACGGCGAGGTAGACTGCTCAAAGATGCGCTTGATGACTTCGCAGGTGTCCTCAACAAATGGGTCAAAGTCGGGCTTGCCCACAATTGGGATAATCTCCGACAACATCTCAAACGCCGTGTTGCGCTGAATGTTGCGGTTGATAGAGTCCAGCGCAAACCGCACGGAGTCCTTGAGCTGATTCGTGACGAAGAGCGGCGTGTTGAAGCGGCACAGCACGACGAGGCAGCGAAAAAGCAGTTCGCGGGTGTCGGCGGTGACGCTGGCGCCGCCGCCCATGATGTACGGCACAAGAAGAATCGAAAGGTCCTCGTACCGCAGATTTGTCGTGCCGATGGAGTTGATGACGATTGGCTCAAAAGCCAGCAGACCGGCAATGCGCTTGTCCTTTGACTTGGAAGCAAGGTAGCCTTTGAGGCGCAGCATGATTGCGTCGCAGGTCTCAGCGCGAATTGAAGCTGGGCGGTTCGCCAGCAGCTTCGTGCACAGTGTAAAGAGGCACAACGCACGTGAGCGCACTTCCTCGTCGTGCACCGTCAGGCAATCCCAGACTTTGTCGAAGACCTCCGACAGGCGCGGCAGGATGACGGCCGGAATGCGCAGTGCCACCTCTGTCAGCACCAGAATGCCACAAATGCGCCGCGGCTGCTCCTTGTTGTCGGCCAATCCGACCCAGTCCAACGCCTCGCCAATCTGGGTCCGCACAAATTCCGTTGTCATGCTGTAGCTCAGGGTCTCGGCGAACGTCTTTGTCGCGGCCACCGCGACGGGAATGTCGCTCACGGCAATGAGGCATAGACGCAGGTAGCTGTTGCACTGCGAAAGCTGAATCGCGGAGAGATCCAGGCTGAGCAAAATGTCAAGCACCGTCAACTCACACAAAACGTCCAGCGCGGTGCCATGAACGACGTCGAAGCTTTCCAGGCACACCAGCAACGAGGAAACGACCGTCTCGTACTCCTGCACGCTCTTGCCCTGCAGCTCCTTCGCCTGCTTCACGCCCTCCGTTACAAAAGCTATGCGTTCGTCATGGCTGCTCGCCAGCGCTCGAATCGACGCCGCTAGCCGTTCAGGGTCAACTGACGTCATTAATAAAAGGACGAAAAGAGGATGTATAGATGTAAGTGGCTCTTGCGCAACAAAGTGTGAACAACCTAAAAAGAAAAAATGAAAGAACAAAAAACAATAGGAAAGCTACTATCAGCTTATCTTACTGTATCAAAGACGACAGAAGAAAAATTGCGAGAAAAAAGAGAACTTATAATTCTGTTGTACTATTGAGTCAGTGTGAGAGCAGAGACAAGAGTATTTGATGATGATGATGGTGATGATAATAGTGATGATGATGACGCTAATGTGAGAAAAAGACTGAGTCTTTACAGGGGCTTATTTGTGGCAGGTCAAGCATAAAAACACGTTTCAGACAAAAGCTGCGAGCAATTACACAAAGTAAAATAATGTCTTCCAGTTCGCGGATAGTCTACAGAGTCTTTAAAAGACAATTAAACAAGCACAGAAGCAAGTGTTGGCTAAGAAGGCACCACTTTACGCAATAAAACACGACTCGACACGTAAACTGCACAACGCACAGAAAACAAAGCGAGGTTTTTGCACCAGCAGTATATTCTAAAAGAAAAAGAAAAGGGATTTGAGACGTACAAGAGAAAAAAAAATGTTGTGCTAAAGAGTCTGTAAATTTGATGTTGTTGTTGTTATCAACAAAGTGTTGCGGGTTGAACTGTGACGAGTAGAAAGGTGAAAGGCTACCAAAAGAAAAAGACAACGCACCATATGCAAAAAAAGGGAGTTTTACATATAATCTGTGCAAAACTCTGCTGAACAACTAGTTTACTATGAGCGTCGCAAACACCTTTCGTTCAAGCTCAACCTGTGAATTAAATCGCTTGATGTCCCAAACACAAATCTTGCAATCAAAAAAAAAAAACTGGCTGTACAGTCCTTTAGTTTCGCATTGAGCTCAGCGAAAGGAAAGAAAAAGAGAGAAAGAGAATAAAATATTAAGGATAGAACATTAAGAGACCTCTAGCAACAATGGAAACGTCATACACCTTAAAAATATATATTTTAACAGTTTTCCGAGCACCCATTAAAGATTCGTTTATTAATGAAGCTTCAACAAAGCTTTCCACAACAAAGCATAGATGACACGTGAACTAAAGACCAAAATCACCATTAAGTTTTACACGGTCAGTCAAAACATATCAGCAGTTTGCACCACCGAAAGGTGACAACACCAAATATAGCCATGGTTCTTAATGAAAATCGACATCGTCTTTTTGCTTCATATAGCTGTTTTTTTTTTCTCAGAAATTCAAGCGTGAATAGTAGCACAGTGCTAAGCGCAACAAAGCATTGTTTGCAGTTCAGACAATAAAGAAACATTCCCAAGACTCTAGGAGAGGTCGCGTTTCTAGTCACAAATCACTCTAACGAATGATGGCCGTCTTCTCGAAGCGGTAGCCCTCCAGCTCCCAGTTCGTGTCCACGTCAAAGGGCTCGCTGATGCGCACCGAGTCGCCGGCGGCGTCGGCGATCTGAAACTTGTTGATGGCACGGCACTCGCGGTAGAAGAGCACACGGAGGCAGTCCTTCAGCAGCTGCTCCGCCTCCGCCCGCGTCAGCCCGTCCGGCTTCTTCTCCAGCGCCTGGCGCAGCAGCGGCAGCGCGATGTGGCCGCCGTAGCCGGTGGCCACGCAGTCGTCCTCCCAGCGCGTGCCGACGTCGTCCACAGCCGCAAGGAAGGTCTGGCCAAAGCGGCTGCCAATGAAGACCATCTGGCACAGGCATGGCTCGAAGTCGCAGCGCTTGGAGTAGATGGAGCGGTGCAGGTAGCTGAACACCTCATTCGGCGACAGCTCGTCCACGTCGTGGTAGAGGCGCTGGCGCTCGATGTTGTCCTCCACCTGCTTCGCCATCATCTGGAAGTCCGCGTAGTCGCCGGTGGCGCACACGGCGGAGTAGCTGCCCAGCAGCTTGATGCGCGGGATGTTGGGCCACTTGGCGAGCGAGCCGTACGACAGCAGCGTGTCGCACGCCATCAGCACGCCGCCGTTGTACTTCACCGCAATGACAGATCCGCCAGACGCCATTTCTCACG